>JAXGGA010003904.1:0-95719 GCA_038373865.1 Uloborus plumipes | reverse complement strand
TCATTATACATTTTACATTACCATCCTATTATAAGCAGCCATGAGAAAAGCCCCAGCTTTATTCTCATACACTATTAATCTACTAGCGACTACTCCTCCTCGTCATAAAGACCTTTTTCTTTGGGAGGGAGACAGTCGTGGACTGTATTTGCAATTCAGTAAAGATAATTTGGTGTGATATGTAAGTAATCAATAGAATTTTCTAAATCGATTATTTAAATATTTATGGTTGGTTAAAAAGATTTCCGACTCCTTAAAAGCGCATGATGTTAAAGAATGTTATGTTTCTTCTCTTCAATCAATATAGTTTAACTGGTGTTTTCTGAGACATTTTGCAAAGGGACAACTTATCGGTAGCGAATGTGTTAAAAAATCCTTAAATACTCCTCAATTTGAATTAAAAAAAAAAAGAGTAAATTAATAAAAATGCTGCAGATTATTTCCAACTGCCGGAATCAATGTCGCAGACTGGCTAGAAAATTTCTGCTTATGGGCCTAAGGTCTGATCTTTAAACATGTTTTACTCAAAATTTTTAAATAGTTCACTTTGCTTTTAACTGCGTCATATATGCTCGAATGTGTGTATGAAAACAGCATATCTTGAAGCTAACTTGAAGTGGACTCTATCAGCTAAGTTCACATACTACGAGTTATATCCTATTGCAGTCAGTCATCATGCTAAAAGCCTCACTGTTGCTTGAAAACATTTATGAAATGATGTAAAAAATAAACATTGATATGTTGATATAATGATTCATGTTCAAAAATTTCGCTGTACAAGTTCTTAAATAGACTTTGTTAGTTATCGACATGGTAAATACTCTGCCAGCAGGGCCGGATTAAGGGTGTCGTAGGCCCTAGGCACTCCAGCAGTGTAGGCCCCCCCAAAAAAATTTTTAACCGAAACTGACCGCTAATATTAAGTAATAACTTTGTTGTAGATATAAATCCGAAAATGTGATGGTGCGGTAAAATAACATTATTTTGTTTTGGGATTTTAATGTTTTCATTTTTCATAGAGCCATTTTCAATAGCCATAATTCCAGAATTGATTTTATCTGCAACAAAGCAACTTTGATATCTATCAAATTCCTTGCAGAATTCCAGGGTTTTAGTTCATGAACATGACAAGACTTTAGCCGCCGGCCCGGCGGCTAAAGTCTTGTCATGTCCCGGCGGTGCCGGGAAAACCTCTCGGACGGGCACATGCGTTTGACACAGTTGGCCACGTTTCCATGCCCACCACCAAACGCTTGCGCGCGATCGAGAGGGTTTCCCTGCTGCTAAGGTCTTTTGTTTTAGTAGCTCAGTTGTGTAATAAGTTAATATGTAAACACTACAATAGAGCGTGTATGCCTGTGCTTGATTTAATCACGCTCAACCCCAAGTCAACCCCTAGAGTTCGTTAGAGAAAACGACAGTTCGATGAAGGTCCAGATGAGACTCCCTCTCGCAGCGCCAAAGATTCCTTTAAGATTAATGTTTTTTTATTGTTCTGGATGTGCTTTGCGCTGAAATGACAATTAGACGCACTGCGTATACCGGCCTTGATGACACATTTAGTTTTCTTACGGATAATACACTGACCGAGGACATTATCAAGGTTAAGACTCAACAAGGGCGGATCCAGCTTCTGGTTAAGGAGGGGGTCATTTTCGGAAAGGGGGGGGTCAAAGTGCAATTTTTGTGCAAAAATGGGGGGGTTTGGCAGTTTTTTCGTGAAATAAGTCCCAAAAATGCAATTTTTTGCTATATTTGGTCGGTTAAGGGGGGGTCATGACCCCCATGACCCCCCCTCTGGATCCGCGCCTGAGACTCAAGCTCTGGTAAAAATGTATCCGTCTGACTTGGAAGAAAACTTTGTTGATGAGTATTTGATTTTTTCAAATTTGTACCCCAAAACCACCTCTATAACGGATCTCATCAAATTACAAATAAAGGATAAACTTGTGTCAAGTTTCCCGAATGTTAATATTGCATTGCGCATATAACCTCTCGATATTGGGTTCGAATGCAGAAGGAGAAAGATCATTCTCCAAGTTGAAGCTTATAAAAAATTTTATGCGTTCAACTATGGTTCAAGAGAGAATTTCGTCACTGGGCCTTCTGTGTATTGAAAGTGATGTCGCTTGCGGCATTAATTTTGAAGATATAATACACGAATTCGCTGTGTCAAAATCCCGAAAAAAGGAGTTATTTTAGGATCTACTTAGTAAACCAAACGTTTTGTATTCTTATTTTTTGTGTGTTTGTATTTACATATATTATTTTGACCTTCACTATATAATATAAAAATGTTTATAAGTTTTTGGGGTATTTTTATTTCAATATATTTTTTTTCAAAGCCCTAAGACCTTTGGTCTTCGTAGGCCCTTTGGCCTTCGTAGGCCCTAGGCACGTGCCTACTGTGCCTAATTGGTAATCTGGCCCTGTCTGCCAGCCAAATGAATGAAGATTCTCGTTTACGGTAAAAAAATTACCAGTTAATAAATTGTTAATTTTTTGTAATTTTTTTTCTTAAAAATGTATTGTTTGCATAGCACTATGCAACTATGCATTGCACTATGCATAAAACTTTAAAAAATTGAGACGTCTTAGAAAGATGGGGGCCTTGGCCTACTTTGTCTGTGTTGTAATCAGACTCTGCACCTAATGGGGCTTCAGGTGCCTTGTTTAGATTTTTCTGGAAGGCGTTATTTTAAAGATGAAGTCCTTCATTTCATTGTATGTGTGACAAAAGGAAACATTTGAAGTCGATATCTAATGAACTGCAATGCGCATTTACTAATATGAGAACTCTTTAAAAAAAAAAAAAAAAAAAGCAATGTCTATCTGTGCATCAATTCAATGTCTGCAAGTGCATCACTCGTTTGAAGTGGAATACTCACCATCATTTTTATTTGCATTAATTTTTTATCAATACTAAATTCAAAAGGGGAACCAGTTGAGTATTCTGGAGCAAAAGAAAATATTAGTTCTTTCAAAGGAAAGGTAATTACGAGAATACAAATACATATTCAGTATATTTTTACTTAACATATATACTACTAGAGTTACACGCCACGGCTTTGCCTGTTATAAAATTTAAAGGATTTTCGCTGTTGTTGCTGTATCTGTAATGCACGAATTAAAAAAACGAAGTGCAGTTCCCACTTGGCGAAACTTACCATGCTTAACAGAGAATGATCTTTTTTAGTTATTTTGAAGAAGTTGAAAACAAGTGCGACAAATAGTATTACAACGGCTCTTGAGACATTGCGATATCTACGACAACGCGATGAAGTAGACATGTTAGCTAAGAGAAGGTAGAGCGTAATTCAGGGTTCGCCAAAGTGGGCCCAGCCTGAAAAAACCCACCAGGGTTTTTTCCATCGAGCCCACTTGATAAAATCCACTATGCTGGTAAAGTGGGTTTTTACAAAGTTTATTATATGAAAACATTTATATCAGAAACAAACTAAATATTATGAATATTTTGATCCATACGAAGCCTAGAAATTGGTATTGATCATTTTTGTTATAATATTTAGCCTTGGTCAGTGCCTGGTCCAAACATTGCCATCATCCTTTCTGACAGTTTATTAGGTATTTCATGTGAATTTCACTTAGTTGTTTTTTTTTAAATACTTAAAAGATAAAAAAAAGTAATAATTATTTCAAGCTATAAATTCAATTCAGTATTAGTTTAAAATATAACATCAGCTTAAAAAATTTAATTTTACAATACATTTTCCAAATTTGTCAAAGAAGTTTTTTTTGGAGGTCACGGTGGTCACTCTTCAGGGCTCACCTGATTCTATGAAATGTAAAAGTAGGTGTACAATGTTCGAATAAGGAAATGATATTAAAATGATTCTTGAAAAAAATCCGAAAGAGCCCGGGGTTTTCATCAAAAACCCGAAAAACCCTGGGTTTTTGATCAAAATCCCAGGCGGCTGGACTTTTTCAATAAAAACTAGGTTTTTCTCAAACCCTGGTGTAATCTGATTCTTTTAAAACATGCTTGTTACTAAGTTAAAGTTAAAAATTAAGAACAAAAAAATATTTTTGGCTGATTATTGGAATCCCCGATTTTATGTTTTAAGTATTATTCAGCAAAGAAAAAAAAAACTTTTAACTTTTTGGTTTTGAGCTATCTTTTGAATGTACTTCCTTTTCTTATAACTTACTGCACAAAATTATGTCGACAGTTTAATTTAGATTCTTTTTAATCTGATGATTTAAAATTTTTCTCAATTTCAGAGATGAAGATTACCAATATTAAATCCTGTAATGCTGATTATTGCTTGTTGCATTTTGTGATGAAGCTCTGTAAATGATATCTTCTGTGTCTAATTAAGTGGAGGTATTTATGCTTTCATAGTTCAAAACAAACTATTTATTGTTGCAGAAAATTTTTACATTTGTGGAATGAGTTACAAACACAACAACACGCAAATAGTAAATAAAAGTGCTGACAACCAAAGCAACTTAATTTTTTAATACCATGGTAAAGACAATAATTATTTTTAGAATTTGTTTCATTTTTCTATGAAGAGTTTGAATAAGAAAGATTTCATAAGTTTGCAAATACTTCTTGCTTTATTTTTATTAATTTGTATTTTAAATGCTTTAGTTTGACAAAAAAATTTATAATTATGTTATTGATGTTTTTTTTTTTCTCTACTTCATCATCGGTTCAGAAATTCAGTTCAAAAAACTCAAGTTCAAAAATTTCAAGCTCAGCATTGGGACGTTAACTAATTTCCAGATCGCAGAACAAATGTTAAAAACATTTTTCCGATTGGGAGGGGGGGCTTGGATTACACCTATTTTCCTAATTTTAGCCTGAAGTTAATTGTTTCAAATATAATTACTTCGTCCCCGCGATTCTCTGAAGCGGAAAAATTGTTTTAAAATAATTTTAATGACTATTTTTACTTCAAGCTCTGTCAGAAATTCTGCGACCAAAATGTGAAACCTCGAAAAACTTGAAAGGAGACTCCCCTCCCCCTCCACCCCGCTTTTCTCTTACGCGAAAAAATTGTTTTAAACATCATTTGAATAAATAATTTTCACTGCGAGTTCCGTAAGTGCAATTCTGCGGCAATATGTGAAATGCTGCAGAACTTAAAACAAAACTTTGCCCCC
The DNA here is from genome assembly GCA_038373865.1 of Uloborus plumipes. Classification (NCBI taxonomy): domain Eukaryota; kingdom Metazoa; phylum Arthropoda; class Arachnida; order Araneae; family Uloboridae; genus Uloborus; species Uloborus plumipes. Next base: position 90,589 of record JAXGGA010003904.1, on the reverse strand, counting down.
GCGATTCTCTCACCGGAAAATTGTTTTTAATACAATCTGAATAACTAATTAGCGGTCAAAATGATAAGGCCCGCAGAACTACAGACGTAGCTTGTGTCCCCTCGATTCTTCCGCAGGAAAAATTATTTGAAATCTCAATTTATTCTTTAAGATTCATCACAGCAGTTCTGCAGTCAAAACGCAAAGAGAACTTCAAGCGAACACCCCCCCCCCCCAGCCATTTATTGATGAGTAACGATTTATTGTTTCAAAGAAAATTTGAAAAGCTAATTTGTTCTGGAAGTTTCGTTGCTGACGTTCTGTGGCCAAAATGTGAAAGCCCGTAGAACTTTAAACGAAGTCTGCGCCCCTCGATTCTCTCAATAGGAAGAGTTAATAGTTTTAAACATCATTTGAGTAACTGATATGCACTGCAAGTTTCGTCTCTGAAGTTCTGCGGCCAAAATGTGAAAGATCGCGAAACTTTAAGCGAGTACCCCCCCCCCCCCTCCCGCGATTCTCTCACGAGGAAAAAATGTTTTTGTTGGCTTTGGTTACCACTAATGGTTTTAATTTAAATTTAGTTTGAAGTCTCTAAGAGACAAAACTAAGTTAAAGCCATGAAGATTAAATGCGCCGTATAGTGTCCGTGAAGAGACAAGTTAAGAAACAATATTTCCAAAGAATATTTAAATTTATTAATTACTTAAACATGTTAAAGTTAAAGTTCAAAAAACAATTCAACAGGGCTGCACAGTGTTGTAGTGAAAGTCAGTAGATAATATGTTATCAAAAAATGTCACCAAGTAGGATCTCCAGCATTGGATGTCACGTCCCGGGAATCAGGCAACTTGAGCCCCAGGCTCGGAACTCACAGGCTGGCACTATCCGTCAGCTGGCGATGCTCGAAAACTTGAATGATCTCCGACTTCAGTGCAGTCATCCCCGGGTTCATTAAACGATGGAACCCGGCCACCAATAAGATAAATTATCAATTTTCACCTGGCCAAATTAATCACTACTTCATGGTCCAGGACTTGGTAAGCTGTAGCAGGTGCTGGAAACTTTTAAAAACGGAAACTAGTTGAGCTCATTTAATTTAAAAAAAACTATGAAGTGGGTTTACAAGCAACCACACCTAATTCCAGCCAAGCATGGCTAACATCATCGGAAGCACCACGCTGCCTACGCAGCTACCAGCGAGAGCACCACAAGCTCAAGGCTGACTAGGTGAAAAGCGAAGAGAAGAGAGAGAGCATCGGTAGTGCCCGCTATTTATAGTGGTCGGTGCGTCAGCAGACGTCACATTTAATTTTCGTACTGCCCTGCTCATTAGCATATGAGCCACTTTGGTTTTTCCTCCACTAAACACCAGACCGAATTTCGAAAAACTCTGCAGCAGCCGGACACCAACAACTCAACTCTTATGTTTTGATTTGGAAGATGGCCGCGATTGGTTTGAAGTGTGCTGCGCCAGCGTGATCGATTAAACGTGGGGAGATGAGGTTCGTGCTTTAATTTTACTTTTAAATTGTACTTATAATTTTAATAACACATAGCCCTGCGAGTCTGGGAACAAAAATAAAGGTCTTTAGACCCAACAGTTTTCAATATTGTCGAATACCTAATTTGTACCGCAAGTTTCGTCACTGAAGTTCTGCGGATAAAATGTGTAGGCCCGCAGAATTTCAAACGAACCCCGTTTTCCCGCGATTCTTTAACACGGAAGAATTAATTGTTTAAAACATAATTTGAATAACTATAGTTTGTACTGTATCGGCACTGAAGCAAAAAACCTACACATAACACAATCCTACACATTTTATCCTCACTGTGGATAAAATGTGTAGGCCCCCCGCAGAACTTCAAACGAATTCCGCTCACTGCGACTCTTTAAAGCGGAAGAATTAATTGTTTTAAACATAATTTGAAAAACTATTTGTACTACACGCTTCGTCACTGAAGTTCTGCGGCCAAAATGTGAAAGCCCGAAGAATTTCAAGCGAAGCTTGCGTCCCCGCGATTCCCTCATGAGGAAACATGGTTTTAAACATAACTGAATATCTAATAGAAAAACAGTGTCGTCACTGAAGTTCTGCGGATAAAGTGCGAAGACCTGCAAAATTTCAATTGAAAATCTGCGCCCCTGCGACTCTCTTGCGAAAAAATTGTTTCAAACATAATTTGAAGAATTGATTTGTGTACCTACCGCAAGCTTCGTCACTTAAGATCTGCGGCCAAAATGTGGAGGCTCGCAGAATTTCAGACATAAAGTTTGCGGAAAAAAATAATCGTTGGAAACATTATTTGAATAACGAATGTGTACTGCAAGTTTCGTAGCTTAAGTTCTGTTGCCCAAATAAGAAGGACTGCAGAACTTCAAACGAAGCCTGTGCAAGTGTCATCACTGAAGTTCTGCGGAAAAACAGGAAGGTCCTCAGAAGCTCAAATCAAGTCGTCCGCACGCCTGCTGTGGTCTATATGGCACTGCTATATAAGTCGATAGCACGATAAGTCGATAAGCAGGCAATAATGTCAGTAGCCTGCCATTACGGCACCGACATTATTGCCTGCTTCTCTGCGAGACATGGGCTACGAGCGAAATGGGTTTTTTTTTTTTTTTTGGTTGCTTAATTTTGAATACAATTGTTCTGCAGCCCCGATGTCTGTTCCGATTTAGCAGTATTCTGCTTTCGGGCTGCATGCTAATGTCATTTCTATTACATTTTATACAGTGTATTACTGTACATTTTTGGGGGAGAAGGTGGTTCCAAAGAGATATTGTGCCCTGGATGCCACCTGTAATTACCATGCTATTGCATACCAAGATTTCTTGTGCACATTGTTTTTTTTTTTTTTTTTGTGTGTGTGTGTGTGATTATGCAGGCTTCTTTATTTTATTTGTTACTTATTTATTTATTTTTATCTTTGCAGATGTTAATACAAAATTGACTTGGGCAAAAGAAAATAGGATGAAGATGACAACTATTAAAAAATATTATTTTGTACTTTTGATTGTTGCTTACCTAATTGTAATAAAAGTATTTGCAAATAAATTTTGCTTTTTGAAATTTATGTATTTATAATTTAATGGTCTCTGCATCTTTTGTGTTACAATTGTATTAAATATTTGGGGAAAAGCATTTTGCTTTTTCATTTGTTTTATTTTATTAAATACTAAAATTGTTTGTAGCTATTTTAAAATTGAAAAAAATAAGCATAAAGCAGTTTTTTTCCTTTTATTAAATCGGTTGCTTCTAAGTTTGTTTTCAATTTTTGGACCAGTTTGATTGTTAAACTCCTGTTTTTCTGCTAATAAGCGTACACTCAAAAAGCATTTCTCTCCAAATTTCTTAAGTTAAATGAAAACGTAATTTACATGTGCTAATTTCTTCATGATGAATATAATGCTTTATTTTTTTCCCTCCAAACATCAATTAGTGATATTTAATACTACACTAGTTTAAAATTTGAAGCCTCACTTTTAACAGCAGAGAAAACTACATTTAAATTTAATCTACCTTGTAAAACTTAGTTAAATTAAATCATATATAACAACTATGGTGCTGCTGCAATGTGGAAAAAACAATTTGAAGATTCACGGTAAGTAAAAGTATGTATAACTGCAATGAATATATTATTACAACTATTCCCTATGATAAGACGATATAGTTTTAAGATAAAAAGTACTGTTTGTCCTTGAAAACTGCTCCTAGCACTCGGGATCCATTCCACTTAAAAAAGGGGTGATGGGTTGTGAGTGGGAACTTTCAGAAGTTTTCAATTTAGAACTTTCATTTTTGCTATCCTTTTGACAAACTCAACAAAGCTATGTATTTCAAATAAGTATAGTTTTACGTTGTTTGATATGGCTCAAAATGCTTCTTATTATTCTTCTCCTTATTGTTATCTTACCTATCACCCCTATTTTGGTAAGACCTGACGCATGTGTAAATACGCGGAAGGTTTTATCTAAGAAAATCAAACAGTAAGGATAAAGCTCCATATGCAACTGAATATTGTGATCTTTAGCATGTAATTTTTAAAACCATTCCTGACACAGTAAACAATTCAAGTTGTAACTATAGTCCTTCAACTGTACAAAAGATGTGACCATGGTCTGATTTATCACTAAGCGTTTGATTCCCTGCCCAGTGACTTCCTTTCTGTAGAGCCTCCCCCCCCCCCTTCTTCTTTTTTTTTTTTTGACATTTATTTTAAAAGACAAACAGGGTGAATGAGAGAACATGTCGGCCTAGTCCGAAACTAGGGGCCCCACTTTGAGCCGGAGCAATGTCAATTTCATAAGTTTTACTCGGAGAGGGGGCCACCTTGGCTCTCGGATTCCCTGAGGACAGGAAAAAGGGTTGCTTAAGAAATTCAGCACTAGATAGCGGCAGATAAGTCATTTAGGGGATAAAAGGGTCTCCTGGCTTATGGAAATGACTAGTAAAGTTTACATTGTATATACCAATTCCCCCAATGTAAATTCAAAATGTCGGTCATGGATCACTGCCCGTGTAAAAGATTGAATATCATTTGTTTGCACCTTGGTACCGCCAACTATAGCTCTGCATATGCAATAACAAAAAAAGTGAGTATTTGAAACCAACAGTACTTTTTTCAATTGTGCAATTCAAGGGGCGCCTACAATTGCGTCTGATTTAAAGTTCCAAAATTTAAATCGGCTCCTGGTCATGGGTCTTAACGTGAACCGAAAAACTAACTGATTCCCAGGTAGGGGACAGTCTCAAAGATCTTTGAACTCGGATCAGAAGTGGCTCCAGAGGGGAAAGGAAAATTAAACACTGAGGGGCTATTTTCACCTCAAACCACCTATTTATGTCCCAAAATGACTTATGAATGACACCGTCCAAAACCTGAAGCAGGCGTAGCACAATCAGCATACTAGACAGCTGTATAGGAGGTACTCGATTCGTTTGACAAGATCCAAACAAACTGTAATGTAGGTTGGAGGTATATTGCTCGTCTATAGTAAGCTGAGGCTACGTTCGTAAAACATCGGCCGATATTACGACGTCTTTTGGATGTTCGCAGATTTCACTAAGTTTCCCTACTTTTTATATGTGCGTCTGTTCTCGTTATAATGGATAAAGAAATACTTAAAAATGTTGCGGCTCTTCAGGGGAGCATATTGGGAAAGCTGTGAACGTAAGTATACTCTTCACCAGGGACGTCATTTCAAGTTTTTCCGAGGGTAAAAACACAATACAATTTCACCGGAAAACAACAAAAACCACGCCCACTTATATGTAAATACATTGATTTCTCAAAGTCAGTGGGGGGTAATTGACCCCTGCCCCCCCTCCCCCCAAATGACGGGCCTGCTCTTCACTATCTGTAGATTGGGGTGACCATCACATCATCTCGAACTTCGAGTAGTCCCCAAATCCAAATTTAGATTTTTTGACGCTAAAAAGTCCCGAAAAATATTGTATCAACTCTTGGGAACATAAAAAGTCCTCAAAGTTAAACAATTGCATCTCCTGTTCTCAAATTAAAAAAAAAATTCTATATGATTAATTTGATATATTGCTTTGTTCCTTCTGCCTCTTTCCCCAAATCTGCGAGTAACCGAACAGTCCCTATGCAAAAGAGCTCTCCTATGAAAATTTTTGCCATTGAAGTCTCAAAAACACAATTTCAGGCAACCATTGGTCAGGTAAATGAAATGGGCAAGGTTTTAAAAGCTCTTACTGGAAATATTTCGACACTGAAGACTGAAAAATGCTATCTTTTTGCTGATGTTAAAATTACCTCAACGTCACTAAAACGAAAGTCATTAGGTAAATGTGTTTTTTTTTTCTTGAATTGATGTTTTAAAAATAAGAATTTTGGCCTTGTTTGGTAACAATAAGAAAGGGGGGGGGGGTTCAGGACAACCTTCAAAAATGCCCTCGAAAACAAAACTCAAGTTTCGGTTTTTGGGACAGCTTTCGTTTTTGAAAGAGCCATTTTTCATGGCTCTTTCAAAAACGAAATTTTATGCTTACAATTATGCCACGAAAAGACAATATTTCTAAATTTTGAAAATTTAAAATATCCTTAGAAAAGTTGAAGGTTAAATTACATGCCAAAAAACTGCACTTTTAGTCTATAGTAATGTTCTGGGAAGAAATATTTCAGAGGATGGGGCGAGCCGATAGGTGTGGGGGCAAGATTTCTGAAAATATGAATTTCCTTACTTTTACCTTCACACAGAAGCTTGATAAGACTTCATGTGGCGTGTGCTGTTAAGTTTTGGTGTTCTTATTTTGAGAAGGATATCTACTGGAAACCGTCATTGGGGGAGGGGCGCATTGCTCCCCTGATATTGAAAAAGTATGGTTTTTTCGTATGAGTGCATGTGGACATGTTTTTTGCTGTTTTGAAAGTTGAATTGAGTATATGCAGCCTCCGCCCCTCCTCCCAGGATAAATTCAAAATGAAGGACCTAGGAAATTGTTCTAAGTGAAGTGTCTCCTAAGATAGTAAATGAGCTTTTTTATGATTTCACCGTAGAATGCTTAACATGTATAGGCTTCAGCAAAGGAAAGTAAAGGGGCTATATATGTGATCTAGTTATTTGAACCAATTAAAACGTTGTCAGGACGTCTGTAGCCTAAATTTCTGCACAGATGGCAAATTCAAGGGCACATGTTTTAAGCTTTTCAAATTCATAGCTTATCTTGAAATCAGGAAAAATGACTACTTCAATGGAGAGGAATGCATTTGGAATAGTGAATTGTTTTAAAACGATTCTAGATCTTCATTCAACTAGGGCCAGCCTATAGTTGGACCCACATCCTGTTGCTGGTCCTCACATTTGTACTTGTATACATTAAAGTCAGAAGTACGTTCAGCGCACAATTTCTTACAGGAGAATTACAAAGCCATATAGTCTCAGATCTTATTTTAGCTCACATAAAGATATATATATACATATGTATTTATAGAAACCTTTACCATTACGCTGAAAATAAATTTGTAGCATATGATCCCCAGAGGTTCACCTTCAGCTTCAAATTTTTTATTGAAAAAGATTCCATGTTTAAAAAAAAAAAAAAAAAGAAACTGTTTAGCATATACTGGGCGCATACTAAATCCAAAAAAAAAACGAGAGAAAGAGAAGCAATTCACACAAAGGACTATATAAAAGTGTTTAATAAACATTTTACATTCAAAGTTAAGGATTCAGTCAAGCATGTAAAATTCACAAACGGGGCAAACAGTTGAAAATAAATTTCACAAGGTGATCAAGGTAATGCACATTTTAGAATCTTTCGTGCAGGGCAATTGCAGTTGTATTCCAACCGAAAAGCATGCCACACTGCTACGCTAAAATCAGACAAAGCACAGCAGCACACCATGCAGTATATTTTTGCACAGCGAAACATTCTGTTGAAGCCTCAACTTTTCAGGAGTTATCCAGATGAGTATAAGCATCTTTGAAGTTTGCAAGAGGACTCTTTAAAAAATGGAAGGGAAGGCGAGAGGAAATCAAAGAACAGCACTTTTCAATAATCTGCAGCCTACGAAACAATGTACACAGTAAAATGTTTTGCAACGATTCAGGGGGGAAAAACAGGATGGTTATTTTGTTAAGCGTAAACGCTTGCAGCAAGTTCATAAACTGATAACATAATTTTAATATCAAATAACTGGCACTTGCATCCATTATTCATTGATTACTTGAGGTTAAGACAGTGATTTCCAAGCTTGTTCATGTGAATCTCCATTTTTCCAAAAAAAAATTTCTTTCCATTTTCTTAATTATCCTACTTCATAAACGAAAACCTGGCGTTACAATTTATTAGGTTAAAAAACCACTCATTTTATATCAAGTAATTTTAATGCACCAAATCATATTCAGACATTGACTTATGAGAGAAGATTACATCTAACAAATCAAACTATGTAACTGGAAAATGAATGGTTCAAATTAGTGAAGTGCGGATATTGGGAAGAAATAAAGATCTGTATGGTGCTTCTAGAGTAAGTTGACTTTCGACACTGATGATGCTTTCCTCTTTTCCAGATAATAGGAAAGGGTAATTGCTGCGTATTCGAGTTGAAATACTTCTGCAAAAGGACTACAAAAGTAACTCAACTGAATTCAGTGTCAATTACCCCTAAAAAAGGGAAACATTAAATCGGAGGTAAACTTACCAGAGAAGCATTATATCTGTATCCATATCAAGTTTGTGGCAGAAGTTAAACAGATCTTTTAGTTGTAAAAATCTTATCACATATTTAAAATTCTACTAATGGGTAACTATAAAATATTAAATTGAATTTAGTTTTTATTTCATACATTATAAGGGATCATCTTTGAAATAAAATATTTTATGATACAGACTATATTTAAAGCTTTTTAAACTTGGAGTTGGAATTAATTTTCATTTAGTCTTTTCTAGGCATTTTTCAAAAAAAAAAAAAAAAATCTGTGTGCAAAAATGTTTCTGTTTGGCAATTTCTTTGATAGGGGCAAGTCATGCGAAACAAGCCAGGGCTGTATATATGCCAGAAAAAAAAGGGGGAAATATTATTTATAGCTTATCAAGTAGCTTTAGACTTTTGCTACTATATGTACTGAAAAGGTAGAAATTTTTTACACATTTTATCATGATATAAATTCAGCACTGTCCCATTCCTCCACTCTCTCATTTGAACTAATTTTTTGTAATCATATTTTTGATATTAATTTCGCTACAAATGACTTTTTAAAAAGATACTGTGAATTTAACCTTTAGGAGCCGGGTGGTACATATGCTGTACCGTAATTTTTTTTTTTTGGAGGACGGGGTTGAGATTTTCACTTGAACCCTTTGGAGCCGGGGATTTTTTCAAGGTTTCACGCGTCTGGTACGAGTTTATACCTTCTCTTTTCAATGGAAAAGAAATCTGTGGTTCAACTGTCGTACTACCTGGGTCAAAAATTTTTTTTTCCAAAAAACAGCCCGGTTTCAAAAGGTTAATCATACGGGAATAACCTCCACCACAAAGTAAGAAGTGTAAGAAAAGTAAAGACACAATCCAAACCAAGCATTACAAAAAAATTTAATATATTTTTACAGGTATAACATTTTTTTTAAACATTAAAAATTTAAATGCAATATATTGCACACACATCTCACAAATTTTTGTCCAGTCATGTAAATAGTTTAGAGATTCATGCTGAGCACTTGAGTTGAGTCAAACCGAAAAGCATGCCACCCTGTATTGCTAATAGTAGAAATAGACAAAACAGAGCAGCACACCATTCAGTATCGATTGTAAAGAACCAAATATTCCGCTTCCAGGAGTCATATAAATGAACCTTTAACAGTCATATAGATGAAGCAGGAGCAGCTTTAAAACAATTTCAACTTTTAAGTGGAAATCTAAGAGCAACCTTCAGGCATCTGTAATCTTCAAAGTAAGAAATTGATTCTATACTAGAAATAAAATAAATCACAATTATTACATCAATAAGGACATAGGAATTCCACTGCAAAATGAAATGATTTCTACAAAGTAAAAACTAGACTCAGTAAATTTTCAGGACAATTCCAGAAGGGAACATGCAACACAAACCATCATGCTTTTGAAATCATGTTTTTGTGGACAAAATTTCAAAACTTACTTCATCTTTCAAGTTACACAGCAGTGACCTGATCCAGATCATGGTCACTACTTTGTCCACTTTCTGTAAAGTGCAGGATGGTGGGAAAATGACAAAAATGAAAAATGTTTTTTTTTTTAAACTGTTTTTCTCAATAGATTTTTAATAGAATTAATATGGCAGTATTAGTATGTAATATTTATCATAAACAGTTACATTTTTTAAATTAAGAGAAAAATTGGAGAGTAGAATTATCGTTTCTTTTCCATCTGAACTGTCGTTTCTTTTCCATGAAAAACTGTCCATCATGATTTAAATTTCTGTATTTATTAAAGAAAATTTCCAGGACAATTGTCCAGATAAGCACATGTAATACAGTTAGAACAGTCATGTATGAAATGACAAAAGTCAAAACTTACTTTAACCTTTACATCCCAGTACAGTCGCCCAATTTCGACTGGGGTCACTCCCTTGTGAACTTTCTGTAAAAGTGCAGGATGGCAGAAAAAAAATAAATACAGTCCACGCTCGATATAACGACCGTCTCCGTCCTACAGAAAACGGTCTTTATAACGAGTGGTCGCTATAAGAGGTAGAACATAGAGTATATTGGGATACAGTAGGGGGTTTTCTCACTGGTCGTTATATTGGGATGGTCTTTATAACGTGTGGTCGTTATAACGAGCGTCGACTGTATTGATTTACTATGTTGCATGAATCAAATTATTGCTGCGATGCAATACTATTCTCACGGATATCTTATTTAAGATACAAAATTTAAATAATTTATCAAGTCAAAGTAGAAAATTTGGATAGAATAGAATTGAACAACTCTGTCCAAAATGGAAAAACCTGTCAATCCTAATGGATATATATTCATATTATTTAATCAAAAAATTTCCAGGACAATTGTCCAGACAAGCACATGCAATAATGAAACATGAAATACAAATATGCTTTTAAAATATCTTCACATGCATCTTCTAAGTTTAACACATGCAGTTAGAATAGTCATGTATTTGCAATGTAATTTAATTATTATGGATAACTTCTTTAAGATACAAAATTTAAATAATTTTTCAAATCAAAGTAGAAAAATTGGATAGAACGGAATTGAACATCTCTTTCCAAAATGGAAAAACCGGTCAATCCTTATGTATATCTATTATTTATTCAAAAAATTTCCAGGACAGTTGTCCAGACAAGCACATGCAATAATGAAACATGAAATACAATCATACTTGCATAATATCTTCACACGCATCTTCTAGGTTGAACACATACAGTTAGAATAGTCATTTATTTGCTGATAAAATTTCAAAACCTATTTCATCCCTTAAATTCCAGAAGTGACATAATTCAAAATCAGGGTTGCTACGAACTTACATAATTTAAATTACTCATTCTTTGAAATCTACAATAGTGTTATAGATGAGGTGTCTGAATTTAATAACATCAAAACTTTCTTTTAAAGAAGTACCCAAAATAATTTGATGAGCAAAATAACAGGTAAAAACACCACAATTTATCTTATCATTAGAAGGTTGTGATACATGAGCTGGAGTAGTTATAGTCCACGTACCTGTTAATGACAAACTGTTTAGTTGGAGCTTTAATCTTTCTATAAACTGAAGTATATCATTAGTTATAGGCTTGCTTTCTGGATCATAAAATTCAATTACATTTCGAGCAGTATTTATAGTTATTAGCATCCAATGTGACTTGCTATTGAAAGGGAAAATTAAATATGAACTACTGTTTAAGTCTTTGGCTATGTATTTCTTCAATGAATTACCTCTTAAAATGGCTTGAGAGTATAAAGAAATTACGGGCACATACCTATTTGAGTCGTAAGTAATTATATAAAGAAATGCATCAATTATGGTGTCATAGAGCCATCCTTTGTGAAAAACTGGGGAGACAGATTTCAAAATTCTTCCTTCTTCATCGGTAAGAAAGGGATCTAGTGATTTAAGCATATAAGTTTTTATCTCAATATTATTTATGATTACCTCAGATTTTGAAGCATTATCGATCGTAGCTTTTTTACCAAAAACAGGAACATCAACTGGAGTATTATTTAAGAAGCAATTACATGAAAAATTATGAATTAACTTGGTGTAAATTATTTTTCTAAAATCATAAGGATTGAATGGAATATTTAAACTTACCTTATGCACAATTTGACTGGCATAATGGCACACAAATATTCCACAATTTATATCATCATCAAATTCTTGGAAAATTCGCTTGGGATTCAAAAAGTTAATATCATACTCAAATGCATCAGACCAAGCACGTTTCAGCTTCTCAATCATACTTGAATGAAATAAGGATACATCAGGTTTCGGATCCAAAAGTAAAATACATTTATTAGTAATATCTACAACAAAAAGACTCCAATGATTAGTATGACATACTGGAATAAAAATTATATTGACTGTTGATTTTCTGAAAACGTCTAATAAAATGGAACACTGAGCAGAACTATTTAAAATCAACTGAGAGACTGATGTTTCAATATAAGTAAATCCTACATGTTCACTACATAAAATATAAAAAAATGCATCAATAACAACATCATAAACCCATCCTTTAACAAAATCATTATTACACTCCCTTAAAGCGTTAACTTCAAAATCAGAAAGGCATGGATCTAAAGATTTCAGAACCACTTTACTTAATTTATATTTTCCTATGCATCTTAAAAATGAAATATGATTTAAATTATCTAAATTTGCTGTAAAAGAATTATTTGTGACGAAGGCTTTTTTGTACTTATACTTGCCATTTTTTCTGCTTTTGTCACAGTCTTGGTTTCTGATGCCAACTTCATTACATACCTGATTGAAAACTTTCTTCCTTTTGACAGATTTTCTTTTATTTGTTTTAAAAAACTGCTGTGGAGCTAACTTTTGATTTGGTGGGACATATTGCTTTAGAAAATCAGATGTTTCATCTTTCTTGGAGCACGTTAGAGCATTATTGCATTTCGAAACAAGTAAATTGAGAGTTGTTAGAATATCTTTCTTAAGTACTTGTGGGAGATTAGGATCTTTTGCCTGAATTTTTAACTTATCGCACAACTCAGCAATATTAGGAGAATAGCCGGTCTCTGCACAAACCTGTGTGGAATCTGATTTCCAACCCTCAGGGAAATGTTGCAAATCGTCATCGCTAGGATCTGGAATCTCTATGCAGTTGTTTTTTACACTGGAAATGTCTGAACTTGGATTATTTTTAAGAGGTTCTAAACTATGAATTTTATGGATATGCTTACACATTTTGCTTATGTCAGAGCAGTTACATTGATACAAGTGGCTACACAAATCAAAACAATTTGGCTGTATACAACGAAGCAGACAGTGATCAGGCTCCCTACAGGTATTGATTAATTTAGTGATAGTATATTTTACTGACCTATTAGTTTCTGACCTCACATGCCAAAGATCATGAGCATATTTTGTAACATAGCTATCTGGGATACCTTTACTACGATTATGGCGTTGATCATATTCTGGTTTAAATAATAACACAGGTTTCTCGTACAGTACATTCCTTCTATAATCAACATACCTGTCCTGTTCAACTTGTAGCAAAACCTGGATGAGAAAGTCTAAGCGCCTATTAAATCGACGTTCTAAGTAGTTCTTTTTCAAATTACTAAAAAAAGATTCACAATAATTATTCGTGTCAGTATCACAATGATAAAATTTGCGATGACATGCAGCCCATAGCTCAACTCTGTTGGAATATTCAGATAAAAAGTACTGTATAAATTCTTTGCATTTACCTTCATAATTAGTTATGAACTCCCGATGCTTTTCAGAAAACGTGTTCAATTCAGGTTCATTAATTAATTCTTTTAAAACTTCTTTTATCTCCTCACGAACAATTTCATCTTTAACTTTTACAGCTAAATTCCTACTCCAAGCTTGCATTACATGAAATTTGCACAATAAATGCTTAATATCACAATTAAATGCAGATTTAAATGCTTTAAAAGTTACCTTGTCATCATCTGTCATAATGCAATTGACTATTAAGTTTTCATTTCTCAAGGCTAAACTTCTGAAAAGACAAAATAAAGTGTGGAAATTTAAATAATTAGTGATGAAAAAAGCAACAGGATAACCTTTACCAAATTCATCTGGGATAATAACTGTTAACAAATAAAAACCGTACACATTTGTATGATGAGTAGAATCAATGCAAAGTATTCTATTACCTGCGTTGGCCATCATGTTTTTTTGTTCTTTAGTTTGAAGACCAAAGGCGAAAATTGAATCTTTATCGGGTATACCATCTAAATCTTTGGGACCAAACATCGTGCTATTGAACTGAAGCTTGAATAATAATACTGGGTCATAGGGCTCACCTCTTAAACTATGGACTAAACTTATGACGGATTCCTGATCATTTTCAGCATTAGAAGCTCGTTTGTATGATTGTATGCACTTTGTCGAAGCTAACTGCTCTTTGGAATATGGTACAACATCTCTATTTTCTCTTGATCCAAATTCGTCTCTCAACATTTTCTTGATCGTTTTAACAGGAATGGATAACCGCAAGCTAGACTTGATTAAATTTCGGGCATTTAAACTCATACGATGATGAATGGTATTTGTGAAATTCAAACAGTGATTATGGTTTTTATAATAAAGCACGACTACTTTATTTCCTTCTTCTCGAACACAAATTTTGACCGGACAGTCAGACCTTTTCACAGTTCCTTTCGCATTCCGTCTATTCGTTTTTCGTTGCTGAAATTGAGAATCTTTAGAGCTAAGCTGGCAAGAAAAATACATATAATTAGAATCTTTAGATTTTGTACCAGTTATTTTCCTAAAAGAAGTGAGAGTCCTTTTTGATTCTACATCAACCCAATTATAAAAATCTGTAACAGATTCAAAAGACAAAGTAATCAAATCTGTACTCGAATGTGAAATTAAATGTCGGTTTAGATTACCACTGTACTCAAATGTTAATGAACAATTAGGAAATGGACAATTTAAAGACTTACCACTGAACTTGCAAACCTTCTTATGGGAAAAATAGGTCTGTTTACTGTTGAAGCACCTGCTGCAGTCTACACATTTTCGAGGATATAAAGGAGTATTAACAGACAAATCATTCTCTGCATCAATCAAAGTGATATCCAAGTTCATTGCTGTACTCAGAACATTACTTTCATTCATAAGTTCATCTTTCGCTCCTTCATTTTCATTTGCCTCAACTTTATTACAAACATACATGCTAATATCATAGTTAATATTACTTGAATAATTTTTGCAACTTTTATGATGATGAGAAAATGTAAACTTACTTGAATATACTCTAAGGCATTTTTCACATTGCCGTGGATATTGCACTTTTTGCTCACCCCCAACACAGTTCTTTAAATGTTTCCGAAAAGTATCTTTACTTGAATATACTTTCAGACACTTTTCACATTGTTTTGGGAAATTGTTCACATCCTGCACAATTTTATTTCCTTTATTGCACTTTTTAAAATGTTTAGAAAAAGATGATGATGTTGAATAAACTTTATTACAATTTGAACAAATTTTGGAAAATGTTTTCTTTCCATCTCCCCCACCACCAGTCAGATTAAATAAGGATAAAGATAAACTTTTAGATTCTACCTTTCTTAATGTTTCAATAATGCTTTTATCTCTTCCCGCAGCTTGAAATTCCTTTAAATAAGTGTCAGGTAAGTGAAACTTACCAATGGCAGGAGACATCGCTATTTTCAATTTAATTGCCCTGTCACTTATTTGAGCAGGCATAGTCTGGGTTTCCTGCAAAAAAGCAGAAGTTAAGACAGAGGAAGATTGAAGAGTACAATGTTTAATTACACAAATTAGAGATGATACAGGGCTTAGCATTGCTACCTTACTCACCGAGTACTTTACTGGATCTTTCATTGTGGAAAGTATCTCCAGGTTAGCGGAATGAAGCAGTTTTTCTGCAGGTTCAGGTGACCTTATATTAGCAGGCATCACAGGGAAAGCAACAGGAGATTCTACGGTAGTTGGCTGCAAAGAAATTTGTTTTATATCAGAAATAGGCTGAGTACAATCTACAGGAATTGAAGACGATACAGACTTCACCTTGGTTACCCTTCTTACTGAATAATCTTTCATGGTGTCGGGTTCCTTCAGAATAGTTGAATAAAACAGTTGCTCTGCAAGTTCAGGTGACCTTACAGTAACGGGCATCAAAGCATCAAGAGGTTCTTGGGAAGACTGCAAAAAAGTTGATGTTAAAACAGAACAAGATTTAATAGAATCTACAAGAATTGGAGACGATACAGGCCTTACTGTTGTAACCTTTCTCACAGAGTACACCAGTGGTTCTTTCGTGACGACAGGTTTCCTCCGATAAGTCGAATAATGTCCTTTCGCAGGTTCAAGTGATCTTACAGTCCTAACAGGCATCAAAGCAGGGAAAGCATAAGGATATTCTTGGGAGGTTGCCTGCAAAAAAGTTGGTGTTACAACAGAAGGAGGTTTAATACTATCTACAAGAATTGGAGACGATACAGGCCTTACCGATGTAACCTTTCTCACTGAGCACTTTGCTGGATCTCTCATTGTGACTGGTTTCTTTAGAATAGCCGAATATAGTTGTTTCACAGGTTCTGGCGATCTTACAGCAGCAGGATTCAAAGCAGGGAAAGCATAGGGATACTCTCTGGACATTGGCTGTAAAAAAGTTGGTGTTAAAACAGAAGGAGGTTCATTGCAATTTACATAAATAAAATAGGTACAAGCCTTACTGTTGTTATCTGTCTGACTGGGCACTTTACTGGCTCTTTCACTATGACAGGCTTGTTCAAAATAAAAGAATAAAGAGGTCGTTTCGCAGGTTCAGGAGACTTCACAGCAACAGGTACCAAAGCAGGGAAAGCATCAGGAGATTCTTGGGGAGTTGGCTGCAAAACAGTTGGTGTTAAAGCAGAAGGAGTTTGAATACAAACAACGGAAATTGAAGATGGTACAAATCTCACCTCTATCATCTTGCTCACCAAACTCCTTGAGATCAAAGGAACTGGTTGAACAACGGCGGGTTGAGCTGGAACTGCTACGGGATTAATCCTCTTCAGGGTTTGAACAAAAAGGGCTGCCAGCTTGTCATTGCCACTTCGGTTGAGATGAAGACCATCCCGTCCCAAAAATGCTTCCCATGAGGTATCAGACCTGCAAAAGAAAAACGCTTCTCGATCTTGGCAATATTGATCAAGATATTTATTTGTGTAGTTGATTCGGTGGTTCAGCACCTCTACCTGCAGTGAAGAGTTCATACGATCTCGACCACTCAGGAAAAAGTTTGTACGACGAGGTACAATTGCACTGACAACCACCTTAACGGGATTCAAACGTTGTATTTCCTTAAATAAATGATCATACTTACGAGTACAAGCCTCATAAGTACATGACCCTCGACTAATGTTATTAGTCCCAACATGAACTAAAACACAATCAAAGGTATCATTTATTAAGGAAATACGCCGAGTGATTCCCTGAATAGTTTGACCTGGAAGGGAAATGAAACTTACTTCATGATCAGATAATTCTTTGACCAAATATTGTTCTAAATATTTAATCATCGAATCGCCAATAATGAGTAATTTCATGATTAATCTACAAACTATCAACTAAAGTATAAAATGTATAAACTATGTTAAAACTAGGAGTATAAAGTTGAGTATTTTAAAAAGCTATTCACTAATAAATAACAGTACAAATTTAAAATGTTTATGAAGCAAAAAATCACCAAAACAGCAAGTTAACTTCAATCATTCACATCAGCAAACCTACAAAGATAAACATGGGTTTAATTCTGTGATACTAATTTTTATAAAAAAAAGTTTTATAAAAACTGGCAAAGAATACATGCATATTGCATCTCATAAACTCACTTCAGGTTTAAAAATTTTACACTAAAAGCATCTTAGAATGTTAAGCAATCATTTTTTCTACTATTGCAAAAAAAAAAACTTTTTTATACATTAGCCATCACTAAATGACGGCAAATTCACCATTGAATCTGTATCAATGAATCATGGTGCAATAATGACCTCCATTTTTTAGGATTTAATTGTGATTGCATAATAACATAGCTATAATACATTAGATTAATTATTTAAAATGCAGTATGTATACCTTTGTAACAAAACCAAGCATTTGATAAAAAAACAACAAAAGAACTGAAAAAAAGAGGAAAAGGGAAATACTTTATTTTTGCATCAATCAATACATAAATGTGTATTTAATAACAAAAAATGAGAACAATCAGATTCAAACTTAAGAGAAGTATTAGAACACTTCACATATTGAAAATTCCCGCTCTTAAGCCTACAAAGACAAACATGGTTTTGACTGTTCAACATCGAATTTCAATCCAAAGTGCTCAACTTTGAAAATAAAATTAGTTATGCTACTTTAAGTAACATGCACTTGTTAAGCAAAAGAATGATGATAAAATGATTTTGTGCAATTTACGATCTGTAGGTTATATACATCAGGGATACCCAATGGATCAAACGTGACTTATTAACAGTTAAATCATATTAGAACAAAACTAACATTAACGTCGATTGATCACTGCTTTAAATATTTTAATACCTAAAAGAAACACCACCTCGTAACATACACTACCAATATCTATTTGCTTAACATAGTAGTTATTAATTGTGATTAAACAAAAATAATACACAATAATTATTCGTTTTAACCTGTATTCAATACCCAAACACAAAATGAATGCATGTAAAAGGTGAATGAGCAGATTCAAATGACTTAAATTATAAGAACAACGAACATCAAAAATGAAACATAAGTTTCACTATTTTTTAATAATCATATGGATAACAAATGTAAAATTCTTACCTTGCGAAGTTGATCTTCAACGTGGAATTCGTTTAATTAATAAACAAAATAATCAAAAAGCATCAATAATTTCCCCGAAATCGAAGTAATAGTAAATGACAACAATGCGCAATTATAAAAGCAGCTGAAAAAAATGGCTTCCTTCCGGAAAAGAGCTCGCAGCACGAAAGCATTATTTAACTGACGCCAATTCTGAAAGCCAACGCCAAATGTCGGTTTACATCAAAGGATGGACAACTCCTTTGGAACGCCGAGTTGTTGCTTTGTTCTCGGGTCAGTCTTTCCGATTTTGTGTAACCCCGATACGGAGGTAGATTAATGATGCCAACTGTCGAAATTACGATATATCCAAAGTCCAGGAGTTGCACAGTAATTGGAGTACATTTAGTGAGTGTCTGAAATAGGCCACTATAGGGCAGTAGCAGCCACGTGCTTTTTGCATAGCAACGGAACATGGCAACCATTCCTGGTGGACAAGCAACTCCATGTTTACCGCATGTGTAGCATGGTATTGTGAGTGCGCATTTGTTATTTAGCCTTTTTTTAGGTGTAAAATGTATTCCGAGTCTTGTAAAAGCCTTCATAACGAAGCAAAAGGACGATAGATTGGTAAAATCAAGATCATTAATAATTAGGACTCGTATTTATTCAGCAAAAATGAATTTTAAACTGATACGCATCTAACGAGCCATACAAATACAAAAAAAAAGAAAATTAAGGATTGACAGATCCACAGTTTATGAATACTTAATGCATTAAGAACAATCAAACTCTATCAAAACAAGCATATTAGCGGACAGTTTGTTGTTATTCTACTTAGTGGTAAAAAACACAGAGAGTTTAGTAAATAATACTTTTTTTAAATGATTGATGCACTAAAAATGAAACATCAGTATAAAATACAAACAAAAAAAAAGCCAAAATTGAAGAAAAAACGTGCCAAAATAATAGTCAAATTTACAAGAAAAAAGTTTACAGAGCAAATCATCAGTAAGAAAAGTAGGCGACATTTCGAGTATGTTTATAGTTGTCATTGTCATCAGTACGTGGTGTTTGTTTGTCTACCAGGATGACGTTATCTGCGACTGCCCTATTGGTTGGCAGATCGATTTGGTTTCGCGGCCAACGTTATAACACGTTATTTTGAAGGTTCGTTTTAAAATCAGAATTTTTGAAACGTTAGATATTGTTACAAACTAGAAACGTTGCAAGAGAATCTTACGTTTGAAAATAGTATCGATGATGTTCAAAAAATAAGTACTTGCGCACTTTAGTATTTTAAATAATCAAAATAATGTCCTTTTTATTAATTTGTGTATAACTTCTCAATAAAGTAGTTTTACTATTGTATAGATTTACTCAAAAGCAGCTGATGCTAGATGATAGGCACAGCCCTAATTACTTTGGATTTTTGAGATTCCAATTTATATCGAAAGTTTATGTGGACAAACGACGCTGTATTGTCTTTTCTGATCCCTCGCTCTTTTTTCTTTGTCGATTAATTTTTACAATTTACCAAACCAAAAGCAATTTTTATTTTGATATATTTAAATTTGTAGAAGCGTGTAAAATCATTAAAAAAAATGTTTGGTTGCATGTTTTATTCTTGATGTATTTGTTGTATCAATTAACCTTTATGAGGCCTCAAATTTCAGAATTTTCTGCATATTTTTGCAAAAATTTCACGGGAGAGAAAACCCAGGACCTCCTACCTAAAATTGGGGAGTGTCTATATTCCATTTACTGGGGGGTCTATGTATCACAATTCTGATACGCTTGACCCTCCCAAGCTGGTCATAAAAAACATTAGCATTGAAAAAACAGCAAATACGAAACAGAGGTCTATGTAAACACACACGCACACACATAGCGGGAGGGGGAGGGGTAATAAATGAATAACACAAAAATATAAGAAAGAAGGCTTTTATTTTTAGGAGCCCCCCCCCCCTCGATGCGTGCAGTAAGTTAAAATGCCGTTAAATCTAAATCTGGTACAGCTGTAGATAAATATACAAAAACCCTGTTTTTGAGAGCCGAGAAAAAACCCGGGAATTTTGGGGAATAAACCTGGAATTTTGGGTTAAATTGGGAATTTTGAATGCAAACAACATAGTATTTTTTTTTACATCGCTGTTATGATTAATGTATGAGTAAAAAATAAAGACTTCTAACAAACTATGTTAAACTTCTATTTAAACTTTCTAAACAATACTGTCATAAAGTGTCACTATCTTTGGAGCTTTTTAAAGAAAGCGTAAATAATGCTGTAACTAGTATTTTTGAATTTGATAAAAACCACTCAGACAACCTAGTCAGTTGGAACAAAGTGTATGACGTGGTGTTTTAAAGGAGGTTGTATATGTGGCCTACATTAAACATTAGAAAAAACTTTGTGTGTTATATAAAAAAAATAAAGTTATATTAGTTACAGAAAATAATAAACATTTCTTTTTTTTTAAGTTTCAGAACAATGATCTAAATTACTTTTTTTTTTCCAGAAGCCATCAGCTTCAACATACATGAGGACTACATGATACTATGATACTTTGCGCTTTACCTCCTGACAAACACAGGACAGATTTACGGCACATAGAGGATGAAATAACATCCATTGGCAAGGCGGGATTCGAACTCGCGACCACTTGCTTACGAGGAGAGTTATCTACCTCTAGGCCCTCGTGTCCCCCATCTAAACTACTTGAACCAGTGGTTTAATCGAGGAAGGAGTGACAATCTAATTTTTAAATTCTACCTAAGCATCCTCTGTTTTTCTTTTTACAAAAAATATATAACCTGGACCAAACCATCAATTAACATACGGAGAAGCAATGATTAATTTAGATAAGCATATAGTATCAATTTTTAAAGTAAACTTAACAAACCATCTTAATTTGAAACTATACCTTGCGACAAGACAAACTCAAGGTAGAGTGGCTTCTTCTACTTACTATTTTTTACTATTTTTCTGATAAGCAATTCCACATTCTGAAAAACATAATTATAGGAAATCTCTTATGAATGTATCTAATTAGGGTAATAAATACAAGTTTCAAAACCAGAATTTCTAAAAACTTTGAAAATTTCCAAAACTCTCTTTAAATTTCATCATTATTATCTTCCCGAAAAACTCATTTTTTTTCCCGGAAATAAACTGGATCTTTCCCGCCCTTTTCATCGCTAGCTTGAATGTGCTGGAAGTTTTCATTCGAAGCCTGGGGAAAAGCATTGATCATGATCATGATGGTGATCATCTGTATGGTGTCATATTCTTAACCAAGCAATGGCATATGTATGGTATGGTAAATGGCATACATTTTTCTCTGTTTTCAATGTTTGTTTCAATATTTTTTTTTTCGAAGTTCTGTCATTTTTGTCCTACCATTCGTTGCGCTGGACCTTTTTGAATTTAGCAGCCATCGATAGCGAATACATCGGGTTTCATTTTCGCATGCGGAAAAATGGAAACGAGAAACGATACACAGTGAACAAGTAATACGTTGCTTTAAAATTTTGTTTTTCCTTAAAAATTTAGTAGCTGAATCAAATTCACATTCCACTACTAATTGCTTACACTGAAAAATTACCAAACGCGATAACTTGCCAGAAAAGATATAACACGCATTGGATCCAAATTGGTGAAAATTAATCTTAATGTGTTGGCTCGTCTATATAGCATCCTTACCACACTCTAAAGTCGCTATATAGACTAGTAGCTGTTATATGGCGGCTCATCAAGCCACCGTCTCACTTCACAAAGCTTCCCGCCTAACAGGACTAAAAACAACTTTAAAAAAAACTATCCATACTGGAGAGGAGTTGTCGGTGGGGTAGATTTTAGCGGAAGTAAGTGTGATGAAAGAAGAAAACAGGGAAGATGGTAGTTTGGCACAAACTTGGTGGACAAACGCAGTTTACATAGAGGTCTTACCACACTCCTGCGTAGTATTGAAGTAATGGTGTGTAGGCTAAGGCCAGTACATAGAGCCAGACGTCCCGGATTTCAAGGGACAGTCCCGTTTTTTGAAATATTGTCCCGCGTCCCGGGGAATCTTGATACGGGACGGCTAGTCCCGTATTCTGGCTAGAAGCAGCATTTTACAAAACGAAACATTATTTTCAGAAAAAAATGAAGTAAAGCAAAAAATCTGAAATAGAGTGATAATAAAATTGATTGATTGTAATATTTTCCTCTTCTGAAGTAATGTTAGTGTTCTATTCATTTCGAGCAGAAATTATTGTGACAATCAATTCAACAAACGTTCGTTGTAAAAGTGGTGTGTCTCCTTGGTCCTTGCAAATGATTTTACTCTGACTTCTTATACAAAAAGCCCTTCTTAATTTTTCAATTATGAAAGAAATATATGTGTTCAGCTACCATCCCAAGTAGCACACTTCGTTTTTTAAAGATTGTAAAATGGTTATTAACGTTGTAACAACCGCTTAAAAACGTTTATAAAACGTTTAAAGGTTATTTGTGCTACCTGGGTATTAGTCACTAGATTTTTTTGAATCAATCAATTTCAATCTTTTGAAATTTGCTTCCCTTCGCTTTTATACTAAAACATGTAACTAAGTGTTATTCCAGTTAGCAAACAAATACGCGTTTTAAAAACATGAAGACACATAATTTTTACAATGAGTGACAGAAATATAAATTACAGTGAGCTTTATAGCAACTAAAGATCTTCAAACATTAGAAAGAAATATTGCAGCAGTAAAATCAAGTAGCAAATATGATTTTTAAAAAAAAAGGAATTTCCTGAGATAATATAAGAATAATTATCATGTTATAATATTGACAAAACCAGTTTTTTCCCAAAAGATATTGAATATTGATTTTTTTACTTGCTTAACTTCTTCTAGTGAGTTCAAGTAGTAAATTTGAATTATATGTCTACTCAACTGTAATCAAAATTTTTGTTAATGACTCATTAAAATGATTTTGCATTCAAATTTCCCCATTGTAGTCTGTGGGCCAAGCACCGATATCGTTCAAGTTCGTTTACCAATCTTGGGGACTAAGGGAACTTGATTGAAATCTATTAATAGTGATATACTCAATCGAAAAATCCAATGTTCCCAAGCAAAGCTTGTCTCATTAAGTTTTAATTAGTAACTGAAACAGGGACTATATTCCTCAGCCTGTTGGCTCTTTCACAACAGAAATTGTCTCTAGGTGGCGCTTTTGCACAAAATATTTGTAATTTAAAATTTCAATACACAGTTTTTCTACCTTAATTTGTCTTTTCCATACGATTTTATGTTGCAAAATATATTAATAAGTTTTAATATACTTACTTCATATCTTTTGTGATTTAATAACAAAGAAAATCGAAAACTGTATCAATCCGCATTTCCGCTTGCTCTTAATTGGGAACGGAAAGTAACTATAGAGGGCGCTATTCGCCTATGCTTTTCTAGCAGACGATTTGCTTTTTAATTCGTTGATTTTACAATTATTTTGGCCCACTTTTCTCAGTGTAGGATCGTTTCGCTTATATTTGTTACTGTTATTTCATTTTCAATGCATTGATCATTTTTTTAAATATTTTTTTACTAAATTAACAGTATTTTTTACCACAGCGTTGGATACGCTAGCACTAATGTTGCTTTTCCAAAATGCTTAAGTCCTTTTCAAATCTTTTCTTGTTTAAATCTCTCTTGTTGTTGAATTCTAGATGGATTAAATTAACGCAGATTAAAGACGATTGCAAAGACGCATTTAAACTTTAAGTTATTATTGCTTGAAAGATTGGTTTCGTATCCACATGGATTAGAATAGGCGGATCGTGAGTAGGATAAGTGACAAGTGGTCACGAGACAAGAGTTTTCTTATGATGCCTTTATCAGACAAATCAGGAATAAAACCACCTGAAAGTTGGTTTCTGCAAATCTAACAGCTATAGAGCTTTCTCTTTTCGTTCAATTTGTTAAGATATACTGAAGATTTTTTTCCTTTGATTAAAAGCTAAACACACAAATCTACGAGCAATCGCCTTCTGCACAAAAAATAACATATTTATTGACAACTGAATCGCAATAACCGACGTACAAAATCTTTAGAACATAAACAACTCTAACTGATGCCATGTGAAGCAAATATTAAAAAATTAAACATTAACAGACGATACACTAAAAAAAAAATCTGGTATGGACCCCACACTACTTCCTTTTACGTGTTAATTTCTTAGTAGTTGCCTTAAGTGTTAAAGAAAAGTTCTTGGAGTGAGCAAGGTAACAATTCAAATATTTGCTCCCCTAATCTGCCACGAAACAATGCAAAAAATATTTTACACTGGTTAATTTTCTAAATATTGCTGATTTTAATATCATTCAGTGAATTTTTCGCAAAATATCGTCAATAGCGCCAAGTTGAACCCAAATTCAAAAAAATAATTTTTTCGCCAAATTTGTCTGGCGTCAAACATTTGGCGACCAAAAGCTTGGCGACATATCGCCAAGTGGTAGCGCCAATTCATATCACTTGAGTCTGCATTGAAATTAACACTGATTTACCCCAAAAAAGGGGTAAAACACCCCCTTGGGAACATTCGAATGCAACCACAAGGGGAGGTGCACAACTAGACCATCCTCAGAGCCTACATACCAAGCTAGAAGTTTCTAAGGCATATAGTTTTTGAGTTATGCGAGACACATACGCACATACATCCGCACATACACCCGCACATACATCCGCACATACGTACATACAGACGTCACGAGAAAACTCGTCGTAATTAACTCGAGGGTGGTTGAAAAGGATTTTTCGGCTGCTTATATGTTGGTAGGTACATATGCACGTGCTGACAGGTCGAGAAAACTACTGAACATTCATTCGGGGGTGAGCAAAATCAAAATTTAGACTCAAATTTGAGTGATTTTTTTTTTTTCGCGATCACAATACTTCCTTTACTACGTAAAAGGAAGTAAAAAGTATGTTTCATTTTCTTGTTTTCATGTTCAACCTTTCTGTTTCTTATCATTGCTGCATTTTTTTAACAGACAAAATTTTAAAAGTTAATTTTGTACGACTGTTTTATAACTTGGCATGCAGTTTTATTTCTAATTAATATTTTATAATACATCTTACTGTTGGTTGGAAAAATAACACATTGAGTCTTTACTAATCATATCAACTACGCTCGTTATTTATCCATTTATTTACATGAAATACTGAATTTGCGTGTGATACATGCGTATGCTCACAGTGAATGAGTGTTTGTAAATTTGTGGCTGATATATAAACTATGAATGTATTTTGCAGCATAAAGAAAGACCAGGCTATACAGCAAGCAGGTAATCGAAATTAAAAAACAAAGAGAGGATTGACAAGAATCGAGGGTGGGGCTAACAAAATAAAGGCAAGAGCCCTATAGTCTTCAGAACATATTTTTGAACGTAAAAAGCTTGAATTTCGACTAAAATACAAAAATTCAGCTACAATTGAAACGAAGTGCAGGAACTCAGCTCCAATGAGCTCTGCAGAAAGTTAAACCCTGTTATAGGGGCATCTTTTTCTATTTTGTGCGTAATTTGCTGGAAGAACAAAAAAAAAAGGGGGGGGGAGAGGGAGTACAGGAAAAAAGATTTTTAACCTGCAGAAATCCAAAAAAAAAAAAAGGAATAAAAAGGTAAATAATTCATTGAGTGCACATTATAAATACTGACATCATTGAAATAGTGAAACACTTTCTACTGCACTAGATAATTTGCAAAACACATCTTCAATGCATACCAGAAAACTCCTTCTTCAAAAAAATGTACATGAAGGTGCAAAAATATTCATTAAATGAAGCTCTTGTGTCAGCAGATGTGCATAAATGATTTTTCTGATCATGATAATTCAGTTAGAATTAATATTTGATAAATTTGACGAAGAATTTCATCCATAAACTCACATTTTTAGCATTGAAAAGGGTGTTCCTAACGCCGAAACACGTGTATGTCGTTTTCCTGCTCATTTGCATTTAATATGTTTTTTCATATGCTTTTTTTCATTACACAAAGGTATTTATTTTCTTTTTCCAAATTTACATTTAAATTGAAAAATTGTTTACTTATTTTTGTAAACTTTTTTATTTATTTTTTTATTTTTTGTAAATATCTATCTATCTACTGTCCGACCTCGAAACCCGCGCCTAGCACCGTTGAATGGTTCTATTTTAAAAAGGCAGGAAGCTTGATTACAAAAATGCACGATGGCAGCAATTCTACTTTGTCCAATATCATTTTATTTTCATAGACCTGATAAGGAAGAGAAATTAAAAAAAAAAAAAAAACATCAAGAGGATTCACAAGAACCGATCAACACCTCAAATAAACGAATCCAACGAAAAACAAAACAAAACAAAGAAAAATCCCTTCCTATTCCTTATCTCTCTTATCACAATCACCCCTAGTTTCATAAAATCAATTGAGACCTGACGCATGCGCAAATTCGAGGAAGGTCGCCGAAAAGATAATCAAACAGTATCTATCTATCCACCTATATATACATACAAATATATAGAAAGAGACAGACACATTTTTATGATATTTAACGTAATTATCCGCCCCTAGAATTTCATTTTCGCCTATTTTGTCATGTATTTTTAATGGTCTGTAAAAAATTAATGAGACAATATTTTTTTGGGAACATTGTGTTTTTTTCATCTGTAGACTCTAAGGATTCAGAAAAATATCACATTTTGTAGTCCCCGAAGTTGGCAAACGAAACCATGTTTCTAAGCATCTTTTCTGCCTTCGGCTCACGGACTATTGGTACGTCTAGCTTTTTGAAAAGTAATACTAAACATTAGTCAGAAGTAAAAGCGACTATTGTATCTTTTACGCCAAGACAGTCTCTTCATTTAGGACATCAGGATGGGTGGTCAATGGCTTCCTCCCCCCCCCCCCGGTTTTGGGAAAGAAATGTATTAACATATAAGTGGGCGCAAGGCCGTATCCAGAAAAAAATTTCGGGAGGGGTCCAGTTTCGCACATTGCCCAAATACACATACATTTTTGTGTGTGTTATGAGTCTAATTTCTAGCTGACATCCCCCCCCCCCCCGATGTGTTGATGTGTGGTTTTTTTTTTTTTTTTTTTCATTTTTTTTTTATTCTTATTATTTTCTTGAACTGACCTTTATTGGCGGTAGGGGTATCAAGAGAGATATGCAATGAGAACTTTTTTAATTGTGGTAGAATATACGTAATTTTAGGGGGTCCGGGGGTTTCTCCCCCGGAAAAACTTTTGAAAAAAAGTTTTAAAATTCTGCATTTTGAGGCCTTATATGGGGCAATTTGGACTTCAAAAACATGTTGGAAAAGTAGGCAATTGCAAATTAAAATTAATCAAAGCATAAAAAAAGTTTAGTTTAACAAATGATTAATATTAAGTGACAGAGAGGAAGGACAAGGGAGGGGAAAAGATTAACATATTATCACTTGCTTACATCGGTTTTCACAGTTACATAGTAGTTTTTGATCAGTTCCCCAACTCACCGACAGATACAGCACTAGTAACATAAAATAACCAATAGCATAAAACGCATGAAATTCTTTAAAAGAAATAGTGTAGAGGTTTAAAAAATAATTAACGAGAGAGTAACATTCTGGCCATTTATTTAATTCGTAGTTTAATTATTTGATAAGAAATAGGATTGAAGCACTTTTAAATAAGTTTCAAAAAGGTATTTAATGATTTTCAAAGACTAGAACAGTTAAAATTCTTTAAAGCATTTCATTTGCACTTTCCAGTCTCTGACGTTTTAATAGTTAATTGGACAGTCTTACGAAATTGTTAAAACTTTGAAAGACAAATCTTTTAAAGATTAAAAATAGATATTAAAAAATACTTATAATGACAATTTCTTTTTCAATCACTAGTACTGCAGAAAACGGAAAAGAATGCAGGTCTAGGGTAATATTTTTTCTCGTGCTTAACATATTAATAAAGGAATCAATTACGAAGTAACTTCTAAAATACTGAATTAGGTATTTAATGAATAGTCAGAAATGAAACATGTGAGTCACAAAAAAATATTTTTGAAAATATGCTACAAAAAATGCATGAATATGATTTTTGCACTACGCAGAATATTTTTTTAATCAAGGAGCTGAGTTTCGCGCAACTTTATGCAACCCCCTCCCCCCCATTTGTGTTAGAAACTTTAAAATTCAAGGTTTACAGCTGCATTTAAGTAAGTTTTCAAGGCTTTTAAGCATTTGTAAATGGATTTTTTTTTAAAGTAACTTTTGTCTAAGATTGGTGAGCATCCAACAAAGCAGAGGGTCTCTGAATGTATCTGTTTTTGTGTGGTTTTGTTGATTGAAGACATGTTTAGCTATTAAAATCCCTCGAGGGTTACCAAATGCTTATAAATGGGGACCAACAAAGTACCCTCTTAATTGAATCACAGTGGTGAGAAGCAATCTCAGCCTAGTCGGAAACTAGGGGCCCGGCGATTAGGGGGTAAAAATCTGAGTGGTGTAAGTTTTATAAGTTTTATGGGGGAGGGGGGCCGCCGATCAAACTGACAAGTAGCTTGCCTTGAGCCTGAATTGATTTGGGAAAGAGAGCTGGAAGTGCTAATGAGAGTCTTGTTTTCAAGTATGTTTTGCAGCTAATGAGAATTTGAATTGTCTTTTTTTTTTTTGTACTTTTTCAATTTTTCACTCGTTTAATAGTTAAAAGGGGAAAAAACTTTTTCTTTTGCTATTTTAAATAAAAAAAAAAGAAAACTTTTTTTCTGTTTTACATTATAAAACATTTCGGGTTTCGGGGGGGGGCGGGCCCGTCGCCCCCCCCCCCTCTGGATACGGCCTTGTGTTGGACTAACAGGAAGGAGAGCGAAGCTGAGGTAATGGACAACACATTAATCAATAGGCTTTTGGGGAGAAGGAAAGGAGTCTTTCTCCTCTCCTGCATTATTTTTCAAATAAATATATCAGAATTTATGGCGACATCATGTTTGAAAAATTCAAGAAAAAATAATTAAAGAATTTCAAAGCTTTGTTCGTTTTTTTTTTTTTTTTTTTTTGAAAGTTTAATCTACAAAAAACAAAGCACACAACTACGTTTCATATTTAAAAAAAAAAAAAAAAATCAGGAAAATTTATTTATCATTTTTTATTGTTACTACTATTTTTTTAATTGTCTTTAATTCGAAAGAAATAATGTTTCATTGTAAACATTACACACATCACTATATTACATGATACTGTTAAAGTAAAATAAAAAATAAATAAAATGCTGATTAAAAGTGAACAGCATGCATTTTCATTTCCTGTTTTCCTTAAGCATCTTTAAAAAATTGAGAAGTCCCTTAATATGAATACTGCCTGTTAAAAAACCTGAAAAGTAACGAAATCACTTGTAAATTAAAAATTATGAACTTTTCAATGAAAAGTAGATGTTCAAAATTTGTTCCTTTTTAAAGTAAGGTCAAAACTGAATTGGAATGCTAAATCTCTCTACTTAAATGTGCCTTTAGCTCAGAATTGGAGAGAGTTTTGAAATTGGAGTGGAAGATTACATTTTCATGTTTGCTATACTTTAATCAACTACTTTCCTTCTATGCAAAAGTGAACAAATGTATTTAAAGGCTATTTCTTCCCTATTTGAATTTTCAAAGGAAAAAAAATCAATAAACCAACGAAATTTTTTTCTTGAAATATGAAATATTATGCAATATAAATTTCATTAAAAACAACCAAAGCTGAATGGAAAATGATCAAATAAGCTATGTGCTAAAATATGATTGAAGTGAAAAACTAACTTAAACAAAACACAAATTTTCATAAAAATACAGTATATAGCTATTTCATGGCTACAATAAAACCAATTAATTCTTTCTTTTTCCATGATAAAAGAATCTCAAGGACAAGTGCCATAAATTTTGTTATCCCGTTAAAGCAGAGCATTTTTTAAGGATTTTTCACTGGGTGACACGGGGCGGTTGTCTGTCATTAAATGTGTCGGGGGGGGGGAGGAAAAACACAAAATAGATTACAAATTTTACATAAAAAAACATTTATTTTTAATATTTAAAATAATATTTAAAAAAAAAATTGGAAAATTTTACCCAATATTTGTAAAGTTATGTTTAATCTAAAAAATGAAACAAAAATAAAACTTTTTTTTTCTTTTCTGGCGGGATAAGTTAAAGTAATGTGCATATGTTACTCTTTTCTTGTAGTTTTTTTGTAAAAAGTACAAAAAAAAAAAAAAAAACTGCAAAGAATTGTGAAAAATATAAATAAATTAATAAAACACCACAAAAAAAAAAAAAAAAAAGAACCACTATAGATAATCACGAATAGAGCAAATACTTACCCGGTCTCTTGAAGTTTCATGGCCAATTATAAAAGAATGCAATTTTCAGTAACTCTTGTGCTATTTAGTAAAACTTTTGCTTGTTGTTTATTCATTTTACTAAAAACTAGGAGTGACCAAATGTTGGATTTTACAATGTCGCTCAGTGACTCTGTTTTGCATTTTCTAGGTGACAAATTTTCCTATGTTAAAAAATGCTCTGCGTTAAAGATAATATAGACCAGCAGGAGAGACGGTATAATTTAAGTTTTAAGTTGAAAAGATAGAAAAAAACTCTTTTGGCGAAATAGTGAGCAGAACTATTTAAGTTTATTCAAATGATTTTTTTTTATTATTATTCTAATTTTTTTTTATATCATCAAAAACCTCAGACCCGTCACAACTTCGAGAGGAGGGGGGGGGACTCCGACCATCAAACCTTGAAATCTTTTTTTTTTGTTGTTGTTGTTGAATACTTTTTAAAAACTTTTGAGGTTTGAAAATTTCGGGGGGGGGGGGGGGGTGTTCTGACCCCTGACCCCCCCCCCCCCGCTGGCTACGGCCTTGAGTGGGCGTGCCTTTTGCTTTTTTTTGCATAATTTTACATTGAAATTTAGTATAATTTACCTCCCCCCACCTCCCCCACCGGAAAAATATGAAATGACGGGCCTGCGTCAGGAAAAAGGGGTTAATAACAGGAAAATACGAAATTTCCCAATAATTAGTGTTAAACCTTTTCCCACTAATATTCATGACGAAAAATAACTACGCAATGGTAAAAAATGAATTTTGTATTAATATGATCACTGTGTATTTTTTTCTTCATTTATATTTATGAGAAAACGTTTAATATTAAAGTCAAGGCTGTAAAAATTTAACGTTTAGACTTCATCTCTCAACCCCCCCCCCCTCCCGAAGCTCCTGTCCCGTATTTACAGTTCTTAAATCTGGCAACCCTGTCCATGACACCATGTCGCTTAATTAGTTCTACAAATCCATACTTCCCTCTCACTCCATAGCAGCTCCACAAAGGCGCCAATACGTTCAGTATATGAGCAGATAAAGCAGGACGAGAACAAAGGGCAAGGTGATCGAGTGGTTCATGACATCGGGTAACATTCAGCTTCTATTTTATCTGTGAGGTACCACATGGGGAGAAGTCTGACTTTGCCTCGACAGTCTGTTGGTCTAGGAGGCATGGAGCTAGATATACGATCTGGTACAGTGCACCAATCACTTACTTAATTTACCACCCCAAAGCTGCTGGCTAGATGCAGATCCTCTCAACATCCATGCGGAGTGGAGGTCTCCAGTAGTAATTAGTATTACGGAAACGTTGGTTAAATATCGCATTTTCTACAATCAATCATGGCAACAGCTAATATTTCTTTTTATTTTGATTGTCTTTCACGAATTGATGTCCATTTTGAAATACGACGACTGATCATAATTTGTATGTCCTCCGCAGTTCATTACAGTACCAAATTTTTAAATGCCGGGAAAAAGTAAATTTGCTCGACTTCGAAAGAAAAACACAGTTATTTCTGAAACTAAGCAGTTTATTTCAACTCATTACCATCTACATTTAGATCGGAATCAGTGTATGACAATAATAAACTTATACGAAGAACTTCATTCAGTTACTTCCTCAATAAAAGATAAACAGCTTCATCGATATATTCTATATTACCTGATCCAACGTTTGTTCTGGTCACAGTTTAACGATGGCTACTTCATTTCGAAACTTTTGACATGGATGCATGAAGTTGATGGTCATTTTGGATGCATATTTTGTCCAACCTTACATAACTGTCCTACATTCATTGATGTACAAAGACATGCAGTTTCTGAATACTTCTTAAAACCAGCTTATGAAGCCAAAATGCTTTTTTCCGGTTATAGATTGGCGAATGCCTGGGCTTACGCTGATGGTAACTGGAGAAGTCCAATGCAAATTGCAGTTGAAACGGGTAATCCATTTTTACTCCATCAATTTATGCGCTATGGTGGCCTTTTCGGCTTCTTCTGGGACGGCGCCGTTGTAACTCGAGCAAGATCTCCCAGGACAGTTGGAATTGAGCCTTTGCTTTTAGTTCTCAGCAGAATAGTGCAAATCAATCCTCAATTGTCGGAAGAAGTCCATGCAGAGCTGATTTCCCGTCGCATTTATGATTATTGGAACCTTGTGGAGTGTGCAAGATTAATACTCTGCGATTCACTCTACTGGGCACCTTGTAACTTATTAAATTTTAGATGCAATAATAGGAGGTTATCAAAACGTACAGTCTGCTTTTTTATTGCTGCCATCGATAAATGCATCTTGCCATCATTTTCCAATCACTTCATTAGGCCCTTGTCTCTACAGCATATATGCAGAATATTAGTCAGGGAAGCAATAAACAAAAACTATCTATTGCCGAAAGGAATTGACACCTTACCCATTCC
Source organism: Uloborus plumipes (assembly GCA_038373865.1). Lineage (NCBI taxonomy): Eukaryota > Metazoa > Arthropoda > Arachnida > Araneae > Uloboridae > Uloborus > Uloborus plumipes. The sequence goes on along the minus strand of JAXGGA010003904.1, from coordinate 57,370 downwards.
ACGTTCTTTGAAATATTACTTAGATACAATAAACGAATAATTGACCAGAAGTTTCTGAATAAACAAGAACAATGCCCTTCTTCTAGAATAATCATAAGTAATTTCAGTGATCTGTACTAGCCGTGGATGCTACATGATACTCTCATTTTTATTAAGATTATTTTGTGTAAATTTTAATGCTTAAATATTTTATCGATTATAGCTATTTAAAATGTATAATAGCCTGAATAACTGAAATAAACTGTCAATTTGCATTTCGGGCTAATTATTCATTGCATCGACACCACTGTTGCTAAAAGTGAACTTTGTTTCACTATTTCTTTTTGAGGACAACAAATCTATGTGCTTCTTATACATTCTTTTTACTTCCTTTTACGTAGTAAAGGAAGTATTGTGATCACGAAAAAAATTTCACTCAAATTTCGGTCTAAATTTTGACTTTGCTCACCCCTGAGTGAATGTCGCGTAGTTTTTTCGACCTGTCAGCACGTGCATATGTACCTAACAACATACACTCAGGCACATTGAAAATAGCGACCCAAGAAGAAATCGTCGGATTGATCAGCGACTGCGTCTACAGCGGTGCCAAGCCAGATCAATGTGGAATGTCACAGATTGTCAAAAAGTTGTGTTTAGTGATGAGTCTCGGTTTGTATTAGGGACTGATGATAACCGCGTACGGGTGTAAAGGCGCCCAGGTGAGCGGTACAATTCCTCCCACACTGTTCTACGTCACACTGCCCGAACAGCCGGTGTAATGGTCTGGGGGGCCATATCCTATGATAGTCGGTCCAATCTAATTGTGATGCATGGAAACTTAACCGGCCAACGTTACGTTGATGATATTCTTCGACCCCATGTAGGACCTTTCCTAAATAGTCTCCCAGGGGAAATTTTACAGCAAGATAATGCTCGTCCGCATACAGCAAGAGTTGCTCGAGACTTCCTACGTCATTTTCAGACTCTTCCATGACCGGCCCGCTCCCCCGACTTATCCCCCATAGAGCATGTGTGGGATCAGCTAAAACGTTAGATACCATCGTGTCACTCTGTGCGTAATTTGGAGTTGGCTGTTACAAATTTGTGGCCCCATCTGCCTCAGGACAACATCAGGCGTCTAATCAACTCAATGTCGGACCGTGTGGCGGCATGTATTGCAGCTAGAGGTCGTAAAACGCGCTATCGAAGTTGCTCTGTATTTCTGTCCTTGCACGCCCTGTATTCGTTCCTTTGTTTTGATTTTGAGATCAAGTGAATATCTCATCTGTATCATCATGTGTATTAAATTTCATTTCAATCCGATGCTTTCTTCATGGGTCGCTATTTTCAATGTGCCTGAGTGTACAAACAGCCGAAAAATCAATTTCGACCACCCCCGAGTAAATTACGACGAGTTTTCTCGTGACGTCTGTATGTACGTATGTGCGGATGTATGTGCGTATGTGGCTCGCATAACTCAAAAACTATATGCCGTAGAAACTTCTAGCTTGGTATGTAGGCTCTGAGGGGGGTCTAGTTGTGCACCTCCCCTTGGGATTGCATTCGAATGTTCCCAAAGGGGTCTTTTACCCCTTTTTTGGGGTAAATCAATGTTAATTTCAATACAGACTCAAGTGATATGAATTGGCGCCACCACTTGGCGACATGTCGCCAAGCTTTTGGTCGCCAAGTGTTTGACGCCAACTTGGCGACATATCGCCAAGTTGGCGACAAATTTGGCGAAAAAATTATTTTTTGAATTTGGGTTCAACTTGGCGCTATTGGCGATATTTTGCGAAAAATTCACTAAATGATATTAAAATCAGCAATATTTAGAAAAAGAACCATAGTAAAATATTTTTTGCATTGTTTCGTGGTAGATTAGGGGAGTAAATATTTGAATTGTTACCTTGCTCACTCCAAGCACTTTTTTTAACACTTAAGGTAACTACTAAGAAATTTACACGTAAAAGGAAGTAGTGTGGGGTCCATACCAGATTTTTTCTTTATTTCTTCATTTATTCTTCATTTTGAAAGTGGCTACAAAAAACTGGTTACACACATACAGACAGTCATTTGCCAAAATGGTCAAAGTGGATTAAGCAAGCCTCAAAACGTGCGATCCATCGGAATTCGAAATTCAAAAATCTTCCCGAATCCAGTATTTTTTCTATATATTAGATACAGAAGAAAGTAAAAAAGGAATTTATACTTAGCTGTTGGAGATACTCTTGCTGCTAAAAACACAAAATTAAAAGATTATTTTTAACCGACTTCAACAAAGGAGAAGGTTATACAATTCGTCGGAGATTTTTTTTTTTTTTTTTGTATGTTATAAGATTACTCAAAGACTCTTGAACCGATTTCAAAAATTCTTTTTTTGTTAGAAAGCGTTTCTTTTTCAATTGGTCCCATCCTCTCGTGGTCCGGGTTTGATAACGGGCACCTGCAGAAATCGTTCGAAATAGAATTCGGGATCACAGTAATCGTAATAATGACAATTTTGAATGTAAGGTTTCTTTGGATTACATAATGAAATTCGTTTCTATGGTCTTTTTGAAATTTTTATATCTACTTATATTAAAAACAGAGTATCTTTCTATGTCCTGCTTATTTCTCCTGAACGCCAACGAACTGAAAGTCGAACCAGGTACAGGTACCGAAAGATTCGTAATTTTTCAGTCTTCTTTATAGTTTAAATTTACATAAGGTTTGATAAAGAGATTCTGAAGAAGTTGAGAAAAATCTTCAAATTTTTGTTCAAATTTAATGCTAATTGTCCTAAATGATTGAATATTAAATCCATTGTTATAAAACGTGGTTGATATGAAACAGTAATAATAATGGTAATGAGAATTTTGAACGAAGGTTAAACTGAATCAAACATGAAACTCATTAGCGGGCCAACATCAAAATGAGGGAAAAGTTTGGGGAGGGGGGAAGCTAACGTTATGCATCAGCATTTGGGTTGCCAAATTTAAGAACTGGAAATACGGGACAGGCTCTTGGGAAGGAGGGGGGGGGGGGGGCGGGCGTTGAAAGATGAAGTCTAAAGGTTGAATTTTTTCAACCTTGACTTTAATATTAAACGTTTCTCACAAATATAAATGAAGAAAAAAAATACACAGTGATCATATGAATGAAAACTTCATTTTTTACCATTGCATAGTTATTTTTCGTCATGAATATTAGTGGGAAAAGGTTTAACACTAATTATTGTGAAAATTCGTATTTCCCTGTTATTAACCCCCTTTTTCCTGAAGCAGGTCAGTCATTTCAAATACTGGCGGTGGGGGGGGGGGGGGCAAAAGGTAAATTATACCAAATTTCAATGTAAATTATACCAAAAAAAAAAGCAAAAGACACCCCTATTTGAATGTAAATACATTAATTTCCCAAAACCAGGGGGAGGCCATTGACCACCCGTCCTGATGTCCTAAATGACGGGCCTGTCTTGGCGTGAAAGATATAATAGTCGCTTCTACTGATGCCTAATGTTTATTATGTACTTTTTCAAAAAGTTAGACGCACCAATAGAGAAATTTGAATGCAAAATAATTTTAATGAGTCATTAAAAAATTTTTTTGATTACAATTGAGTAGACAGAATTAAATCTTACTATTTGAACTCACTATAAGAAGTTAACCTAAAACAAATAAAAAAAATCTGGTATGGACCCCACACTACTTCCTTTTACGTGTAAATTTCTTAGTAGTTACCCATGTAGTTACCTTAAGTGTTAAAAAAAGTGCTTGGAGTGAGCAAGGTAACAATTCAAATAATTACTCCCCTAATCTGCCACGAAACAATGCAAAAAATATTTTACAATGGTTAATTTTCTAAATATTGCTGATTTTAATATCATTCACTGAATTTTTTGCAAAATATCGCCAATAGCGCCAAGTTTAACCCAAATTCAAAAAATATTTTTTTCGCCAAATTTGTCGCCAACTTGGCGATATGTCGCCAAGTTAGCGTCAAACACTTGGCGACCAAAAGCTTGGCGACATATCGCCAAGTGGTCGCGCCAATTCATATCACTTGAATCTGCATTGAAATTAACACTGATTTTCCCCCAAAAAAAGTGTAAAACACCCCCTTGGGAACATTCGAATGCAACCACAAGGGGAGGTGCACAACTAGACCATCCTCAGAGCCTACATACCAAGCTAGAAGCTCCTACGGTACATAGTTTTTGAGTTAAGCGACACACATACGCACATACATCCGCACATACGTACATACAGACGTCACGAGAAAACTCATCGTATATTAACACTACTGGACCAATTTTAATTATTTTTTCACCGTAGATAGCTACAGTAAGAGAGAGCAGGATAAGCTATAATTTATTTCTAAAAAGCCTAGTTTAAAATAGTTATTATGGAAAACAGTTAATTTTATGTCATTTCCCCATTAAATGATTAAATTTTCAACCCATTGTTGCAAAAATTTGGTGCCATGCAGCAACAATATTGATTGTAATCATAATGAAAATTTTGAACCAAGGCTTCTCTGGAGTAAGTATGGAATTTATTGCCTTCTAAGGCAGGGATTCAAGTGAAACAGGCCATCGCAAATTACAATCGCTACTGGAAATGAATTACATTAGAACGTTTCTTGATAAAAACATCGTGACGTCAGCGTGACGTTTGCCTATGAAAAACGAGCTAGATAAAACGTCACAGCCTACTTGGCGAATAAGAGGAGATCACTGACTGCTTGTGAGCTCTTATTGGCTCCACCCGTAGTGACGTCATGCCAAGTTAAGTTGATGATAATGTAATTCACTTCCAGTAGCGATTGCAATTCAAAGCGATCGCAGTGCTGTTTCACTTGAATCTCTGCCTAAGGCAGGGATTCAAGTGAATCAGCACTGCCATCGCTTCGAATTGCAATCGCTACTGGAAGTGAATTACATTATCATCAACTTAACTTGGCATGACGTCACTACGGGTGGAGCCAATAAGAGCTCACAAGCAGTCAGTGATCTCCTCTTATTCGCCAAGTAGGCTGTGACGTTTTATCTAGCTCGTTTTTCATAGGCAAACGTCACGATGTTTTTATCGAGAAACGTTCTAATGTAATTCATTTCCAGTAGCGATTGTAATTTGCGATAGCCTGTTTCACTTGAATCCCTGCCTAAGGATTTTTATATTTATCTGAGCCAACAATCGCTAACGGGTGAAATAAAAAAAAAATGATTTTGGCAATAGTTAGAGAATAGAAAGTGTTTATAGTCAAAAAAATTTCTAAATTCTCTATCTCTACTTTTTTATTTTTTCTCTACTAATAATAAAGCTGAAGGTTTGTCTTTCTTTCTGTCCTTCTGTCTGTCTGTTACGCGCGTAGCGCCAAAACCGTTCGGTCGATTTTCATGCCACTTGGTACAAAATTAGTTTGTAGCATGTAGTTTTGCACCTCGAAGCGATTTTTCGAAAATTGCATTTCGTTCTTTTTCTATTCGAATTCTTAGCGGAAATTCGATAAAATAGGGAAGAAATATTTCATACACATTTTCAAGTCTTATGTCATTCGAAAGCTTGAAATTTTCTGCACAAAATGAAGTTTTTTCGAAGTTTCTACGATCCTCAGGAGAGCTGTAACAATTGTTTTTAGAATCCCGGAATTCAAGGCTTACCTTCAGTAAAGCAAGCCAAACGATTCTAAAATGGTTGAGCTCTAAAATAAAATTTGTTTGAAAAGAGAGATAAAATGAATTATTTTATCAACGGAAATCAACTTTTCATGTTGTTACTATGGTTACGTGTTCATACTTATTTTTGTTTCGTTCTTTTTCCAGCGTTGCCAGACGTAGTATTTTTGATTCTACGAGAGTATTTTTTCGGCCCAAATAAGGAGCGTAGTATTTTTCTGGCATCCCTGTTTTCAATATACTAATGACTTAATTAAAAGATTTGGCGGATTTTTTTTTTTTTTTTCATTTTCATAGATTTCGCATTTCAGCAACATTGATTTTGGCAACGTTTGGAAACAGTAGTATTTTGTAATATTTTTTTTAGAGGAGGCATAGTATTTTTTTGTTCCAATTCTCTGGCAACCCTGTCTTTTTCCCGGTGAAGATGCTTTGGGACCCTGCTTGGCGCGTTTTCAAAAAGTCAACTACGCGAAATAGCCAGGGTTACCACGCTTGGCGCGCCTATCACCCATTTTGCGAGAAAAGGGTACCTAAAGCACAGATTAACCAAATACCGTATCAATTGCGATATTGCATCGTTCTTTTTAAAGTGTTTCATTTCGGAAAATGTATTGTTTTGTTTTTTAAGCTAGGAAAGAAAACTTTCTTCTTCTTTTAAACTTTGGTAAGATTTCTGTTGGTTTCTGTTATCAACAAAATTGTTATTTTCTCTTTTGGCTTATTTTTGTGCTACTCCCTTGGGGTTGCATTCGAATGTTCCAAGAGGTTGTTTTACCCCATTTATCGGGTAAATCAGTGTTTTCAATGCAAGGTGATATGAATTGGTTAACAAAAGTGATATGAATTGGCGCGATCACTTGGCGATATATCGCCAAGCTTTTGATCGCCAAGTGTTTGACGCTAATTTGGCGATTTTTTTTTTTTTTTAATTTAGGTTCAATTTGGCGCTGTTGGCGATATTTTGCGAAAAATGCACTGAATGATGTTAAAATCGGCGATAATTAGGAGATTAATCATTGTAAAACATTTTTTTTTTTTTGCATTGTTTCGTGGCAAACTAGGGATATATATGTTGAACTGTTATCTTCCTCACTCCAAGCACTATTTTAGCACTTAAGGCATCTACTAAGAAATTTACACGTAAAATGAAGTAGCGTGGGGTCCATACCAGATTTTTATATCATACTTTGAAGGAATTATAGTTGAATTACAACTAAAATAGAGCATTTTTTCTGCTGTATCAATTATTTTACAAATGAACTTTTAATTTTATATCACGGGCAAAGCCGTGCGGGTACCGCTAGTAGGTACATAAGATGTTTTCACCTCACCAATGTTGTCACGAGGATAGAAACTAATAATGGGACTTATTTAACGAGCAATATTCGGAAATGGTTAATTTCAGTGCGATTGATACTGTAAATATATATTTATTTTAATATACCAAGCTTATAACATTTCCTATTTACTCAAACATTATTTGTAGCTTGCTATTTTTTTTAGCTTGCATTATTTTTTTTATAGTTTATCCATAGCATAGCCATTGTTTACAGAAGTAGCCATTATGTTTATAGATATGCACTTTAGTGTTGGGAAATTTATGAATGAGTTTCACTAAACCACCCTACACCCACAGAAACCCGGGCAGGGCCGGGTACCCGGCTAGTTATTCTTATATAATGTCGGAAAATTTACTTTTTTGAAAATCTTTGCTACTTGATTTTACTGCTGCAATAATTCTTTCTAAGTTTTGATGGTCTTTAGGTTGCCCTAAAGCTCACTGTAACTTATATTTCTGTCTCTCATTGTAAAAATTATGTATCTCTATGTTTTTAAAACGCGTATCTGTTTGCTAAATGGATACATCTTTTTGTTTTAAAGCGAAGCGAAGTAAATTTCAAAAGATTGAAATTGATTGATTCAAAAAATCTAGTGACTAATAGAAACTGGGCACATATGTTTCTTCCATAATTGAAAAATTGAGAAGGGCTTTTTATATAATAAGACATCTATATATATAAAGATGACGGTGTTCGTTTGTCTGTTTGTACGTTTGTAACCGCTGCCAGAAGCCCCGCAGCACCCACAGACCTGAAACTTGGCCCAAAAATTCGAACGTATCACCGTGTAATGCACCTCGAAAGCCAAATTTTTAATTTCGAATTAGTTATTTTTAAATTAATTAATTAGTATCATTTTTGGCGTATCCACCATAATTGAGGGAGGAAAACCTTCCTCGACCCCATAACATTATGTATCGCTGGAAAGGGTTTTTTTTTCCTGAAAAAGAAAAGTTTTAGCACGTTTCTGTCCGTTAATTAGGGCAGGAGATATTAATTAATCAAATTTAATCAATTTTCAAGGCATAACTCTACACAAAAAGGAAATACTAGATCCATTTTCCGTACAAGCTGCTCTTTCTTCCGTGGTTTAAATTTACGTATAGAGTTAAGCCTTGAAAATTTACTGAATTGGAGTATATCTCCTGTCTTTTTGATTTATTTGGCGAATTGTTTTAAACTTTAAAAGGACTTTTAGTGCAGTTTAAAAGGTTGTGGATTTCTAAAAACTACTCTACCAATACTGAAATACTGACTGCAATTATAACAACAAATGCAAATCTGACTAATGAAGATAATGTGACAGCAGCAACAGTTGTGATAACTCCTCTGAAAACTCCTATAAATTTGTATACGCCATCTACTTCGGTTAATCTGTGCTTTGGGTCCCTTTTCTCGCCAAACACGGATTTCGGTTTTGTCGCCATAGAAACGCCATTTCTGCGTAATGTCTCTCGGAGCTTTCAACTACGCGAGACAACAAGGAAAAACGCGCCAGTTGGCGATTTTTTGAAAATACGCCAAGCAGGGACCCAAAGCGCATTTTCACCTCTACTTCAAACAAAACAACTCATTGTAGCAAATTTATCGATGATTACCAACAAAATGCGCCAAAAAGTAGGAGAAAATTTCTTAATAGGATAGACAATTGAACCATTCTTTATAATTTCTGAAAGTTACAGAGCAGCTATTGAAAACAATGAACAAAAAAAGCAGCAAAAAAAGTGAAAAATAAAGAAAAGAAAAGAAAACGGAATGGACAAGCAGCCGTACAGAAAGATGTTTGAATTACAGAAAGATGTTGAATGTTTACATGGCCAATAACTGTATGGTTTCATAGCCAATAACTATGATAAGATGGCCAATTACTATCAATTTGACATTTTTGTTTTTGCGTTGACTTTTTTCTAATAATATATCTGAAAAAGTGTTTTCCGACAGTATGAGTAGTAAAATGCATTAACATAGTATCATATGAAGTATTTCTTATTAATGCAGAAATATTTCATTTATTTTTTATTCAAGCATACAAATACGATGTCGCTAAAGTGGCCAATTACTATACCGTTTCAACTATAGTAATTTTACTTCAGAGGGTTGGAGTGAATTTAAATTTATTCAGTGGACTTCCTTCCCATTAAAATGCACGGGCATCGCCGTGCGGGTACTGCTAGTAGTAAATATATTTACAAGGGAGATACACCACTTTTACAACGAACGCTTGTTGAATTGATTGTCGGATTAATTTCTACTCTAAATGAATAGAACACTATAACATTACTTCAGAGCAGGAAAATATTATTATTCCGATAATTCTCTTACCACTCTATTTCACATTTTTTGTTGAACTTCATTTTCTTTTCTGAGAATAATGTTTCGTTTGGTAAAATGCTGCTTCTAGCCAGAATACGGGACTTTAGCCGTCCCGTATCAAGGTTCCCCAGGACGCGGGACAATATTTCAAAAAATGGGACTGTCCCTTGAAATCCGGGACGTCTGCCAACCCTGATCAACATGGCGCAGGAAGCTAATCTAGCTACCCTGGCAGGTAGTTTATACGATTACTGCTGACCAGTATTGCTTTGAAATATGAATTAGTTGAAAAGCCGTTAATATTTAAATATCTTTGATTAAACTAGTACACAAATAAATACCAGAGAATAACAAGGATTAGTTTTTAGTGTCAATCGTTTAAAATTTTAGGCACGTTGATAATTTCTTTCTTTTTTTTCCTTACATAGTACATTTTATGAAGCATTTAACTTAGAAAATTGGGGAAGTTTCGTAATGGAAACATTACCTTATTTCAGAAGTACATTTACAGTTAAAAGAATATAAAAATATTTTTGAAAAAAAAATTGAACCGACTTCGGAACTTCACTCGGCAAGTGCTCTAAAAAGTAAAAAATAATTCTTTGAACACCATCGACACTACATTTAAACATAAGTTTTGAAGTCGGAGCAAAAACACTTTATAGAATCATACGAAACTATAATTTAACTATATATATAAATTGCAATGAATCCAGGTTCTTTAAACGCATTCGCATACACTACATTGACAACCACATATTTATGTAATGGTACAAATATTCAGTTCTTAATTTTCAATGGTTTCTCTGAAAAATGTTGGCAAAATGTAGTTAAACATCATTTCACCTAGGGTGAGTTCAGGTAAGTGCGTACCCTTTTTTTCAAAGTTCATGTTCTCAAGGATGCTGCTCTGTTGAAAAATCTTGTACACTAACAATTTTTTTACTTCCTTTTACGTTAGTAAAGGAAGTATTGTGATCGCGAAAAAAAAAAAAATCTGGTATGGACCCCACACTACTTCCTTTTACGTGTAAATTTCTTAGTAGTTGCCTTAAGTGTTAAAAAAACTGCTTGGAGTGAGCAAGGTAACAATTCAAATATTTACTCCGTAATCTGCCACGAAACAATGCAAGACATATTTTACAATGGTTAATTTTCTAAATATTGCTGATTTTAATATCATTCAGTGAATTTTTCGCAAAATATCGCCAATAGCGCCAAGTTGAACCCAAATTCAAAATATAATTTTTTCGCCAAATTTGTCGCCAACTTGGCGATATGTCGCCAAGTTGGCGTCAACCACTTGGCGACCAAAAGCTTGGCGACATATCGCCAAGTGGTCGCGCCAATTCATATCACTTGAGTCTGCATTGAAATTAACACTGATTTACCCCAAAAAAGGGGTAAAACACCCCCTTGGGAACATTCAAATGCAACCACAAGGGGAGGTGCACAACTAGACCATCCTCAGAGCCTACATACCAAGCTAGAAGCTTCTACGGCATATAGTTTTTGAGTTATGCGACCCACATACGCACACACGTACATACAGACGTCACGAGAAAACTCGTCGTAATTAACTCGGGGGTGGTTGAAAAAAAATTTTCGGCTGCTTATATGTTGGTAGGTACATATGCACGTGCTGACAGGTCAAAAAAACTAAGGAATTTTCATTCGGGGGTGAGCAAAATCAAAATTTATACTCAAATTTGAGTGATTTATTTTTCGCGATCACAATACTTCCTTTACTACGTAAAAGGAAGTAAAAATCACTCAAATTTGGGTCTAAATTTTGATTTTGCTCACCCCTGAATGAATGTTGAGTCGTTTTTTCGACCTGTCAGCACGTGCATATGTACCTGCCAACATATAACCAGCCGAAAAATCATTTTCAACCACCCCCGAGTTAATTACGACGAGTTTTCTCGTGACGTCTGTATATGTGCGTATGTGCGTATGTGGGTCGCATAACTCAAAAACTAAATGCCATAGAAGCTTCTAGCTTGGTATGTAGGCTCTGAGGATGGTCTAGTTGTGCACCTCCCCTTGTGGTTGCATTTGAATGTTCCCAAGGGGGTGTTTTACCCCTTTTTTTGGGTAAATCAGTGTTAATTTCAATGCAGACTCAAGTGATATGAATTGGCGCGACCACTTGGCGATATGTCGCCAAGCTTTTTGGCGAAAACAATATTTTTTGAATTTGGGTTCAATTTGGCGCTATTGGCGATTGAGCCTTAAATTGATCATTAATTGTTAATCATAATCTTCGTTGGAAAATCATATTGTTACAAATCTTGTAAATAGTTGTTGTTTTTCCTGCCTTGCATCATTTTAATTAGTTTTGGTTTTATCCGACGTCATGTTGCAAAAGTATCTGAAGATATCACTTTTATCACTTGTATACCGGCCCCGTAACACTTTGTAGTTTTTACACTTGCCCTAACTTTAATAAGCGTGAAGAAATTTTCGCTCGGAGTGGTGTTTTTCTTTTTTTATTTCTAGCGTTTTCTTGAATGAATTGTTTAAAGTTATGAATGATTTGGAATATTCCAGATATTACTAGAAAGTTGTCGGGAATTCTTTCCGTGTATAAATAGCTGGCCTTGAACACAAGTCAGTCAGTTTTTCTCAGATTGGATTATTGAGAGGCTCGTTTTTATTCGCTTTGGGCGAATGTTGTTTTTGCTTTTGTAATTGCTTAATTACTGTTCACGTTAGATACGTGGTGCTGAGTTACTGTTGAGAGTACAGTGTACTGTTTTGCTACCTAATTGCTGGATGTTTAGCAATTGTTTCCTGCTCTTATTGTAAATAGTGTAAATACTTGTAAATAAATTTATAGTTACTTCCTCAAGATTGGAATGCTCATTTGAAGAAAGTTGAAGGTGCTACGGACTCGTTACAATTTTGGCGCCCAACGTGGGGCATCTTCAAGAACTTTCTGTGAACTTGGACTTTTCTTCCTGAGGACTTTTTGACTTCAGAACTTTATGGTGATTACTCGAGCAATGGAGGAACAACTAACAAAACTCCTTGATGCGATCAACGCTGTTAAAAGTGACATGACTGCGAATCAAGAACAATTAAAAAATGATTTAACCGCTAGCATAACTTCAAGTCAAGAAGAAATCAAGAATGATATGGCGACTCTGGCTACTAATCAAGAACAATTAAAAAATGATCTCGCTGCTAATCAAGAAGAAATTAAAAGCGATCTAACGTCAATGAAAAGTTTGGTGGAAAGTAAATTTACCAATATAGAAAATAAAGTGGAGGTTCTAGAAGAAAAAGTTGATAGCGTTGAGAACCGAATCACCACAGTAGAAAACCATATGGAAAAGAAAATTAAAGAACTTGAATCGAAGTTATCAGCATCCTGCAACAACTCAAGTGACTGTGTAGCTGCAGCTGGAACTTCTCGTCCATCCATCAAACTGGCTACGTTTGACGGAAAGACCTCGTGGAATATTTACAAGAAGCAGTTCCTCATCGTTGCAGAAGCAAACTCCTGGGACTCTTCCACGAAAGCCTGTCAACTTGCAGCCTCGCTGAGAGGGGATGCAGCTGATATACTACAGACCTTCCCAGAGGACAAGCACCATGACTTCGAAGCCTTATCATCGGCCTTGGAGCTTCGCTTTGGCGAATCCTGCCAAAAAGAATTCAGCCAACTTCAGCTCAAATCCCGACTCCAGAGGGCTGGAGAGACTTTGCAAGTTTTTGCAGCAGACGTTGAGAGGCTTTCCCATCTCGCCTTCTCGGACTGTCCTTCGGGTGTTCGCGATAGCCTGGCCCTGAACTACTTCACAGATGGAGTGCGAAATCCAGAACTTCAGACGGCTCTCCGGATGGCGGACATTAAGGATTTTAAATCCGGTCTGGTCTACGCAATGAAGTTCGAGGCTGCACAGCAAATATCCCGCAAGGATCGCCATTCGACCAGGAGCGTGGAAGTGAGTGCCCCGGATTCGAATTCGACTCGTCTCTCGGAAATTGAGCGACAGGTCAAGGAGATCCTGAAGAAGATTACGGCTCGTAAAGACCAAAGTAGACAACCACTGAAGTGCTGGAAATGTGGCGGTGAGGGCCACGTACGAAAGAACTGCGAAGCTCGCCAAGAAAAGAAGAAGTCTCCCAAAGTTTTCCAGATTTCCCCAAGAAGTGGCGGCTGCAACGGACTCTTCATTTACGCTTATGTGAATGGGTTTCCCTGCGAAATGATTGTGGACACAGGAGCCAACGTTACCATTATTAAGACTGATGTGGCTCGTCAATTTGGACTCAAGATCTTATGGACGCCGCCCTGCGTTACTCTCCAAACTGTGACAGGTGACAAAATCGAGATTGAAGGAAAAGTGAACTTAGAAATAATGTTCGGGAGTGCCACTTACCATCACACGGCATTCGTCGCTGACATTACAGATCCCTTCATTCTCGGATTGGACTTTTTGAGAAAATTTGATTTTTCTATTGACTGTAGAAATAATGAGCTGCACTCGATGAGGGAAGACATAGTGATTTTCAATACCGAAAATAACTTAAAATCTGCTCATCAAATAATAGCCCAAACTGATTCATTGATTCCCTCTAGATCAGAAGTACTAATACCTGGCTCCATCAAAGAAAACAACAGCTTTAAATTCGGCTTAATTGAATATCCTAACCAGAATAACAGCCCAAAAGGAGTACTAGTGGCATCTACACTTGTGGACCTTTCAAAGAATGCAGTTCCTGTGAGAGTCGCCAATGTGAGTGAAAGACCGAGGAATATTAAGAAAGGAGAAGTGTTGGCAACTTGTACTCCCGTAAACTGCATCATCAGAAGAATTGATTCCTCCGAGACTGTGTCTTCCGAGTCCTTGACTTCGAAATTAATTGGGAGTGCACCATTATCGAAGGATCAAAGATACGCTGCGGAAAAATTGGTGGACGACTTCAAGCAGGTGTTTTCATCTACACCCGAAGATGTTGGTCGCACGAGTTTAGCGCAGCATAGGATCGACACTGGAGATCATCCCCCTATCAAGCAGCATCCAAGACGACTACCGTTCGCCAAGAAGGAAGAGGTTGAGATCCTCGTAAAAGAGATGCAGGAGAATGACGTCATCGAACCCTCATCCAGTCCTTGGGCATCCCCTATCGTCTTGGTCCGAAAGAAAGACGGCTCCACCAGATTTTGTGTTGACTACCGACGCCTGAATGACATCACCAAGAAGGACAGTTACCCTCTTCCACGGATCGATGACACTCTGGACACCCTTTCCGGACACAAGTGGTTTTCGACCCTGGATTTAAAGAGCGGCTACTGGCAGGTGGAGATACACCCCGACGACCGAGAGAAGACGGCGTTTACAACCGGACAAGGCTTGTGGCAGTTTAAAGTGATGCCCTTCGGCCTCTGCAATGCACCAGCCACGTTCGAGCGTCTTATGGAATCAGTGCTGCGAGGACTCTCTTATGAATCCTGTCTTGTCTACTTGGACGACATCATCATCATAGGACGCAGTTTTGAGGAACATTTGGTTAATCTTAGGAGGGTGCTGCAAAAGCTAAAGGAAGCCAACCTGAAGTTAAGCCCGTCCAAATGTAATTTGTTCCGCCGTGAGGTGAACTACCTTGGTCACATTATCTCTTCTGAGGGTGTACGAACCGATCCAGATAAGGTATCTGCAGTCAAGAATTGGAGCCGCCCCGAAAATGTCCATCAGCTGCGAAGTTTCCTGGGGCTCTGCACGTACTACAGGAAGTTTGTGAAGGGTTTTTCCAACATTGCACGACCTTTGCATAAGCTGACGGAGAGAAAACAAAAATTTGAATGGTCCAAAGAATGCGAGGATGCATTTCTACAGCTGAAGGAGGCTTTAACATCAACGCCTATTCTCTCTTATCCTCAGCCTGAAAAATCCTTCATACTTGACACTGATGCGAGCCACGAGAGCGTTGGAGCTGTTTTATCTCAAGAAATAGACGGTAACGAACATGTCATCGCTTACTGGAGCAAATGCTTATCCAAGTCGGAGCGAAATTATTGTGTCACGAGAAAGGAATTGCTCGCCATAGTTAAAGCTGTAGAACATTTCCATCATTACCTCTACGGCCGTAAATTCCTGCTCCGGACCGATCATGCCTCTTTAACTTGGCTTTTGAATTTCAAGAATCCAGAGGGCCAAGTAGCCAGGTGGATACAGCGGCTCCAGGAATATGACATCGAGATTAAGCACCGAAAAGGTTTGTCACACGGTAATGCTGACGCATTGTCAAGAAGACCTTGTTCCGAGAACTGCCATTATTGCTCCCGAATTGAGAAACAGTACGGGACGACAATCCCTACTGCCTGTCAAGTTACTGCTACTTCATCATCTTCAGATCCTGATCAATGGAGTGACGACCAAGTTAGAAAAGATCAGTTTGAAGACCCAGACCTAAAGCCTATCATAGAGTTAATGGAAAAAGACAGTCGGCGACCTAGTTGGCAAGACATTTCTATCTACAGTCCTGCAACGAAAAGATACTGGGCTCTATGGAAATCTCTCCAGTTGAGAAATGGCGTCCTGTATCGGAAATGGGAATCTGACGATGGTAAAGCATTCAAATGGCAGTTACTCCTTCCCAGATCAAGAATTCCAAACGTTCTAAAGGAATTGCACAGTAGTCCGACTGGAGGACACTTTGGTATCCTGAAAACCCTCCACAAGGTTCGAGAGCGCTTCTTCTGGAGCAAGGCGAAGGATGACGTGGAGAAGTGGTGTCATTCTTGTGACGCCTGTGCTGCCCGTAAAGGACCGAAGAGAAGAAGCCGCGGGAAACTACATCTTTACAACGTAGGAGCTCCTTTCGAACGAATCGGGATCGACATTCTTGGTCCTCTACCGAAAACTACTGATGGGAACAAATACATCCTCGTTGCCATTGACTATTTCACCAAATGGCCCGAAGCATATTCCATTCCGGATCAAGAAGCTACCACTGTAGCAGAGACTCTAGTCAAGCATTGGATCTCGAGATATGGGACACCTTTGCAGATCCATTCCGATCAGGGAAGAAACTTCATCTCTGCTGTGTTTAAGGGCCTATGTGATATCCTCAAAATTGAGAAAACTCGAACGACACCACTACACCCGCAATCGGACGGCATGGTGGAGAGATTCAACAGGACAATCCTTAATAATCTCTCGCTTATGGTCTCCAAAAATCAACAGGATTGGGACAAGAAACTTCCTCTGTTCCTGCTGGCCTACCGCAGTGCTGTCCACGAGACCACCGGATATTCCCCATCACAGATGCTCTTCGGCCGAGAGCTTCGGCTACCTTGTGATCTCGTCTTCGGTCTCCCTCCAGATGCGCCTTCATCGCCTGAGGAATACGTCCAGGATCTCCAGGCCCGGTTGGAGGACGTTCATCACTTCGCACGGGAGCGAATCAACATCGCGACGGAGAAAATGAAGACCCGATACGACACAAGGTCCACTGGCCATGACTTTCAAGAAGGTGACAAGGTGTGGCTATGGAATCCCATCCGACGTAAAGGTCTGTCACCCAAATTGCAGTCGCATTGGGATGGACCCTACACAGTCCTTCACCGGCTGAACGACGTCGTAGTGAGGATCCAGAAGTCATCACATTCAAAACCTAGGGTTGTACATTATGATCGGCTAGCCCCATACTATGGCCATAGTTCGTAAAATAAATCTAAAGCTACCATGGTAATTTGTTTGTAAATTTTGTAAATAACTTTTGCCTTTAATTGTTTGGAATATTACTTTATCAATGTTATTATTTCTTTCATGTTCTCATTGTTATTGTTTATCATGTTTATGATTGGTCATCATGTAATCTGTGCATCTGTAAGTCTTCCCTTGCTTCCTTTCTGGGGATTGTACTGCCCGGGACGTGCAGTCCTTGGGAAAGGGGCAATGTTACAAATCTTGTAAATAGTTGTTGTTTTTCCTGCCTTGCATCATTTTAATTAGTTTTGGTTTTATCCGACGTCATGTTGCAAAAGTATCTGAAGATATCACTTTTATCACTTGTATACCGGCCCTGTAACGTTTTGTAGTTTTTACACTTGCCCTTCATTTAATAAGCGTGAAGAAATTTTTCGCTCGGAGTGTTTTCTTTTTTTTTTCTTTTTCTTTTTATCGCTAGAACTTTCTGAATGAATTGTTTAAAGTTATGAATGATTTGGAATATTCCAGATATTACTAGAAAGTTGTCGGGAATTCTTTCCGTGTATAAATAGCTGGCCTTGAACACAAGTCAGTCAGTTTTTCTCAGATTGGATTATTGAGAGGCTCGTTTTTATTCGCTTTGGGCGAATGGTTGTTTTGCTTTTGTAATTGCTTAATTACTGTTCACGTTTGATACGTGGTGCTGAGTTACTGTTGAGAGTACAGTGTACTGTTTTGCTACCTAATTGCTGGATGTTTAGCAATTGTTTCCTGCTTATATTGTAAATAGTGTAAATACTTGTAAATAAATTTATAGTTACTTCCTCAAGATTGGAATGCTCATTTGAAGAAAGTTGAAGGTGCTACGGACTCGTTACAATATTTAAATGTGTGAATTTTTATCCATTTGTATGCTCTATTTCTCTATCTATTCAAAATTGAAATAAAATGGCCATTTTGAGGCAAAAAATTTGGATTTTGAGCTTTTTGGATGTTTTTAAAATTTATAAAACCCCGCCTATGTGAATTCTAGGGCATCGAGGAACCTTTGTGCCAAGTTTGGTGAAAATCCGACGAAAACTGGATTTATATAAGGAACAAACATATATACACACATCCATTTATATATATATCTTAATATATAAAAATTACGTGTCCCTGTGTTTGTGGCCAATGGACTCCTCAATTACTGAACCGATTGTAACCAAATTTTGCACGCAGTTTCAGTTTGGTCCAACTTAAATGATAGGATAGTTTATATCTCAATTTAGGACCGCAATGTATTTTTAATTGCAAATTATGTATTTAGCTACCAGCTTTTCTGTGTTCTTGGCTAAACCTTTTTACTAAGCCTTTTTACTAAGCATTTTTTGACACCTCCACGGCTGAGCGACATAAAGCACACGTTCTGACAGCTTCCGGAGCGCAGTAAACAGGTAATATCTTAATATATAAAAATTACGTGTCCCTGTGTTTGTGGCCATTGGATTCCTCAGCTACTGAACTGATTTTAACCAAATTTTACACGCAGTTTCAATTTGGTCCAACTTAAATGATAGGATAGTTTTTATCTCAATTTAGGACCGCAATATAATTTTTACTGCAAATTAGGTATTTAGCTACCAGCTTTGATGTGTTCTTGGCTAAGCCTTTTTACTAAGCCTTTTTTGACACCTCCATGGCTGAGCGACATAAAGCACACGTTCTGGCAGCTTCTGGAGAGCAGTAAACAAGTAATAATCTTTCTTATTCTGTCTTATCTTAATATATAAAAATTACGTGTCCCTGTGTTTGTGGCCAATGGACTCCTCAGCTACTGAACCGATTTTAATCAAATTTTACACGCAGTTTCAGTTTGGTCTAACTTAAATGATAGGATAGTTTTTATCTCAATTTAGGACCGCAATATATTTTTTATTGCAAATTCTGTATTTCGCTACCAGCTTTTCTGTGTTCTTGGCTAAGCTTTTTTACTAAGGCTTTTTTGACACCTCGATGGCTGAGCGACATAAAGCACACGTTCTGGCAGCTTCTGGAGCGCAGTAAACAGGTAATAATCTTTCTTATCTTTAACATATAAAAATTACGTGTCCCTGTGTTTGTGTCCAATGGACTCCTCAGCTACTGAACCGATTTTTACCAAATTTTGCACGCAGTTTTAGTTTGGTCCAACTTAAATGATAGGATAGTTTTTATCTCAATTTAGGACCGCAATATATTTTTTATTGCAAATTATCTATTTAGCTACCAGCTTTCTGTATTCTTGGCTAAAATTCTTTAAACATACCCGGAATGCCACCACATAATCTGCGGTTAAAAATTGGTTTACCTATAGTTCTTCTACGTAGTTTAAATCCACCGAGTTTATGCAATGGTACGCGTTTAGTTATCAAAAAAATCACCGGGAACATTATTGAGGCAATCATTTTGACTGGCAAGTTTAAAGATGAAGTAGTTCTGTTGCCACGTATCCCAAAGACACCGTCAGAATCTTCAATACCCTTCAAAAGGCTACAGTTTCCCATTCGTTTAGCTTTCGCCATGTCCATTAATGAGTCCCAAGGACGAACAATGTCAATTTGCGGTTTAGATTTAGAAAATCCACGTTTTTTTCCATGGGCAACTGTAGGTCGCTTGCTCCCGTGTGGGAAAACCGTAAAATCGATTTTTGTTTACAAGAGACAGATTAACAAAGAATATTGTGCACCGATTAGTGCTGAGTTAAACTGAAATTAAAAATGCTTATAATTCAAAAAATAACAAATAATATTAGTTAATTATCTACCGTACCTACATTTAAAAAAAATAAAGTGTTATATTAAAAAATAAAATGTTGCAATAGCAATTAGAAAATTTTTAATTAATTCAATTGTTACAAGCTTGAATATTATATTTCTAAGTACTAAAATGATACATTTTTTGTTGATTTTTTGTTTCTAGCAAACTTAGGAAATTTTTGTTCGATTGTTTTCATATTTTGACCTCAAATTCATATTTATATAAAGTTGATCTCTATAACGGTAATAAAGTTTTTCGATTCTATTGAAACATTATAGTTTAACCCATACCTTAGCCACAGCAACGCGTGGCCGGGTCAGCTAGTAGATTATAGTTTTGTATTACTCTATTTCCGAGGTGGCCAACCTTGTTAGGGAGAGTGCCACTATCTGGAGTGAAAAGGCTCAGCGTGCCACATTGTATTTTTCCAACAAACTGAAAATTTTTAAAGAGTTAAAAATAAATTTTAGATTGGCTGACTATGTAATTCTTACTCAAGATTGGCTGACTATGTAATTCTTACGCAAATGAAATATTTTTTCTCGTAAATCTGAGCAATTGAAATCTAAATGATAATAAAGATAAAACAAGTCCGAACTTAAGAGTTACCGTAAATAAACATTTTTATAAGTTATGTCAGTCGGCTTATGCTTAAAAAAGAAACAAATAACATCAAACATTCAATTTAAAAATTAAACAGTCTGTACTTAATGTGGTTTGTGAGTCTGTATCTTTTTTACCAAGTCTTTAATTTTTAACCGACTTCAACAAAGGAGGAGGTTATTCGTCGGAGATTTTTTTTTTCTTGTATGTTATCAAATTACTCGGAGACTCCTGGACCGATTTCAAAAATTCTTTTTTTGTTTAAAAGGGTTTTCTTTCCGATTGGTCCCATTCTCGTGGTCCGGGTTGGATAACGGGAACCTGCAGAAATCAATCGAAATAGAAATCGTGATCACAGTAATCGTAATAATGACAATTTTGAATGTAAGGCTTCTCTGGATTAATTCATTTCTATGGGCTTTTTATCTTCATGTAATGCTGATAACATTGTTTTGTGATGTCTACTTATATTAAAAACTGAGCATCTTTCTATGTCCTGCTTCTTTCTCCTGAACACCAATGAACTGAAAGTCGAACCAGGTACCGATAGATTGGTAATTTTTCAGGCTTCATTAGTTTTAATTTATGTTATTATACGATTTTAATTAACGAAGATATCAATTAATAAGTAGTCAATTTCATAGCGTTTTGTCCTAAATGATTAAACATGAAATCCATTGTTACAAAACGTGGTCGATATGAAACCGTAATAATAATGATAATGAGAATTTTGAATGAAGGCTTAACTAAATCAAACGTGAAACTCATTAGCGGGCCACGTGCGTTAGGGGAAGGGTGGGCATAGCGGCCACCCTAAAGAACATCTATTTTTTTCCACCCCTAAATTCACTTTGCCCCACTAGGTAGGGCAAAGTGACCACTGCCTAAATAGATTTAGATAGTATGGAAAAAATGAAACGCATTTAGTTTCAGAACTCAGAACAATTGTAGTAGGGTTTTAAACAAAAATAGGCATTACTAAAAGTATGTGAATTTATGAAATCACTGGTATTTACATAAATCACAAATAAACTCATCGTCCTCCTCTTCGGCTCCTGTGCAGGCTTCGTGAGCGCATTTGAGGCACCCAGAACATCTAATCCAGCCTTCGTTGTCCTTAGATTTAGAGTAACAATCACCACAGAAAAAACAATCGACGTTTCGAATCGAACAATCGAAGTGGCCACGGCTGTGGCCACTTTGCCCTCCTGCGCGCCATTTTCGAAAGAACAATATTTCACGTACAGCCCGTTGTTGTATCTACTGTTGGGACATATGAATTCAAAGCAAGAAACATGGTGTTTTGCACCATTGGTGTAAAATTTATTTCACCTAGTCCTACAATAAACTAAAGCGAAATATGTGATGCACTTACCAAACATCAGAGGGTAAAAAAGGTGAAAAATTTGCTATATCTCCGTGAGTTTGCGTCTGAGCAGAATCAAACTATAACACAACAACAACGGCTGCCGGGCGAGTAATTGAGTCTATTGCCGCTAGGCTGCAGCACTATATAGGGAGGAAAACTTCAAGTGGCCACTTTGCCCGCAGTGGCCACTATGCCCACCCTTCCCCTATGTCTTAAATCTTATGAACCGCGAGAAACTAGTATTGTTTTGAAATATAAATTAGTTGAAAAGCCGTTAATATTTAAATGGCTTTGATTAAACCAGTACACAAATAAATACCAGAAAATAATAATGATTAGTTTTTAGTGTCAATCGTTTAAAATTTTAGACGCGTTGATAATTTCTTTTTTTTTTTACGTAGTTTATTTTATGAAGCATTTTTTAAAGAAAATTAACTGAAGTTTCGTAATGGAAACATTACCTTATTTCATAAGTACATTTACACAAAAAAGAATAAAATAAAAATATTTTTGAAAAAAAATATTGAACCGACTTTGGAACTTCACTTGGTAAGTGCTCTAAAAAGTAAAAAATAATTTTATTCTTTGAACACCATTGATACTACATTTAAACATAAGTTTTGAAGTCGGTGCAAAAACTAGGTAAAATGATGTTTAACTACGTTTTGCCAACATTTTTCAAACATTACATAAATATATGGTTGTCAATGTAGTGTATGCGAATGCGATTAAAGAACCTGGATTCATTGAAATTTATATGTATGGTTGAATTATAGTTTCGTATGATTCTATTTAGTGTTTTTTGCGCCGACTTCAAAACTTATGTTTAAATGTAGTATCAATGGTGTTCAAAGAATAAAATTATTTTTACTTTTTAGAGCACTTACCGAGTGAAGTTCCGAAAGCGGTTCATTTTTTTTTTTTTTTTTCAAAAATATTTTTATAGGATTGGTTCCAGGGGCGGCATTTCAACATTTCGTTTGAGGGGGCAAGTTTGTTAAATATGAAATTCCTCAGTGTGAAAAAAAAAATACCTATTGATTAAGAGAACGATGTCTTAAACTGTATTTATTATTAAGAAAAATTGGAGTTAGTAAAAAATTTAATTTTATGACTAAACTTTAAAATTATTTTGCAATCAGTTATCACGCAAAATGTCTGAAATAGAAATTAATTCTTAACTTTTAGTCAAGTTTTAATCTGCAATGTTTGGAGTAAAAAAGAAGAGTTTTTTTTCTATCGATTTCCAGTGTCTTGTGCTATTTTCCAAACAACTAAAGTTGAAAATCCTTTCTTGTCCCGTGTAGAGCATATTTTTCAGATTCCTTTTGTTAGAAACAATCTTGAGAATATGTTTAAGGATGAGTTTTATCAATTTTGTTGAAATTTGTGACAAGATTTCTAGTTCCTTTTGCACGTGATCTTTGATTTGTGTTATGTGCGATTCTCTGTAAACTCGTCATTTTTCACACAAAATCTGTCCGGGCACGGTTTTTTGAAATGTTCGTATAATTATAATACTATTGCTCAGAAAATGAATCTATTACTTTGGTTTGAAAGAGGGCCAATTGAAGTTTGTGTTTTTCTGATAAATCATGATAGGGGGTAAGTCCCCCGCCTAGTATAACTAGGCAGGGGACTGTGCCAGGTGACTGTGTTTTTGCTCTTTGTTGCGTAATATCTGCAAAACTATTGGAACATAATTAGTTACGAGACTACATATAAATTTAGGCACAAATCGTGGACATAATAACTAATATGTTTTATAATTAAATGAATTGACATTAATAAAATCACTTCCCAGAGGACTGTTTCCGCAACGACCCTGAAGCATACTTTCATCACAAGTGTGGCTCTCAAACTAAGCAAAGTAGCGTTTCAACACCGTTCTCGGCGATTTCGGCAAATTCACTGATTACTTTAAACTTCGTGCCAAAGAGAGTTTGCTAAAGT
Organism: Uloborus plumipes; assembly: GCA_038373865.1. NCBI lineage: Eukaryota > Metazoa > Arthropoda > Arachnida > Araneae > Uloboridae > Uloborus > Uloborus plumipes. The sequence goes on along the minus strand of JAXGGA010003904.1, from coordinate 33,709 downwards.
TATAGATTTTTCGTATTACAGCTTAGAATTTGTTGCAGGGGACTGTTTGAAAAAACTCCGGACAGAATTTACATGACAATTTTAAGTTTTAGAAATACGTAATTAGACCATATTTGATAAGAAAAATATAGCTTCATTTTTTTTAGATATTAATTGCCAAATTTATGTAGTGTTAATAGGTTTTTTGAAATACTATCTTTAACAGTTAGACTATGGGATTGGGACAGCCAGGGGACTGTGTTTTTGGCGCTTAGGTAATTTCTAGAAAGAAAAATAAATTGTTATCACTCCAAATACAATTGGGCTACAAAGTATTAATGCTTTACTTGTATTAAGAGCAGTAATTACTTTATTACACTTTATTATTTTTAAAATACTCAGTCCGGACAGCCAATTACCAGTTTACAGAGAATCGCCCATATACATAAATTGAATTTACCCGTTTTCTTAACATTCTGAGAAAAATATTTGGGGATGCGACCGCCCCCTCTTGCCCCCCTTATTTGCCGCCCCTGATTGGTTCTTGAGAATCCTAAGAACTTTAAGTGTTTTAAGTGCTATCAGCTAATATTCAACGGTACTTAGATTTTTCTGCATTCATAACAAAAATATTTATTTAGAAACGTGTTTTGAACCAAATCTACAGCAACATCAGACGGCTAATGTGTAAATGTGAAAAAAAAAAAAAAAAAATTGTTGGTACAAATTTCCAAGTTTCTATATAACGCGGATGACTTTCTGTTGAAGTAAGCTCTTATATTTAATTACTAATGCAAAAGGTCAGTAATTTGGATTTGGATTTCAGAAGGGTAACAAGTAGTGTCTTGCAGAGAAATAGACAAAGAATTTGAAAAGATCAGCATTTTTTTATGATCCTGAAAATCATCAAACCTAACACTGAATGTATATTTAAAAAGGGGGTGTAAAATTTTCTCCATATATCATTGGAAAATTATTAAATTTGGGTTGATACGTTCAGTATTAAATTTAATGTTTTATTCTTTTTTCTTTTTTTCAAAGTAGAGAGAAAGAAACTGAAGTTTCATCATGAAAATATGCTTCGCAAAGCATTGTCTGTAGCGTCACAGCTTTCCTTGGATGCCCGAAGCTAACGCTGACTACTTTGCAGTATTGTAGTTAAGACAATTTGTCAGTCAGCCTCCTGACATTTAATCGTTATATCATTATATTTATCAATTCAAGGGTTTTAGTTTTTATCAATATTTTTGAGATCGACATTTTCTCCTACATTTTGGAATTTTTTCAAAAAGTCTTCGCGTGCCACTGTTACTGCTCTGCCGTGCCACATTGTGGCATGCGTGCCGCGGGTTGGCCACCCCTGCTCTGTTTAGTGCTTTTGCGTTGACTTCAAAACTTATGCTTAAATGTAGTATCGATGGTGTTCAAAGAATAAAATTATTTTTTACTTTTTAAAGCACTTGCCAAGTGAAGTTCCGATGTCGATTCAATTTTTTTTTCAAAAATATTTTTATTTACATTTTAGTTCATATTGCTGACAAAGCGAGCTTTTTTTTTTCTCGCTCTCTCTCCTTTTTAGCCTACTTTCCCGTTAAAAATAAAAGAGACGAAAAAAGCATTAAAATTGGCTTAATGCATCTAAAATATGTCGCCAAGTCCAAAAAATATCGCCAAGTCCAAAAAAATATCGCCAAGTAAAAAAAATATCGCCAAGTAAAAAAAAGTCAAAAAGAAACAAAAAAATGAAATAAATATCGAAAAATTAAAATTTGAAAGTAGGGTATTGAGATGGGGAATTTGTGTGTCTGTCGGTCGGTCTGTCGGTCTGTCTGTCCCCCCCTAATAACTTTTGAATGAACATTCCGATTTGGACAAACTTTTTTTTGTTGGAAAGATCTCGGCGAGTACAGCTCATTCCCATATTTGATTTTTCGATTTGAACAATTTTTGGTGCAACTTTAAACCGTTCAAACAACCTGGCCCGCGATATTAACTTTTTAGTTAACAGTCCGATTTGAACAAACTTTTTTTAGTTCGAAAGATCTTTTCAAGGGTACTTCATTCCCGTATCTACATTTTCGATTTGAACAATTTTTCGTTCAACATTGAACCGTTCAAACAAGCTCTCACCCCTAATAACTTTTGAGTGAACCGTCCGATTTAAACAAACTTTTTTTTGTTCGAAAGATCTCGGCAAGGATACTTCATCCCCGTTTTTAAATTTCCGATTTGAACAATTTTTTTTCAACATTGAACCGTTCAAACAACCTTTCCCCACATAATAACTTTTAAGTGAACCGTCCGAATTGAATAAACTTTTTTTTGTTCGAAAGATCTCGGAGAGGCTCATTCCTATATTTCACTTTTCAATTTGAACCATTTTTCGTTCAATGATGAACCGTTCAGAAAAAATTTTAACATGAGCGCCTACGGAGAAATTTAAATTGAATGTTGATTCTGAACTTCAAGGCGGATTTCCTTCAAACTAACTTTGTAAGAAAATGGTTTTGATAAATAATGTATTGTAAAGTACTTTTCTGAATAATCTTCTGTGAGGACTCTGATTCCGACTCCAAATCCGCAAACATGGCGGAAATGCAGGCTCAGAAAAAATGACTGACTGGGCAGACGATTTTTTGTTTATTTATTTATTTGTTTGTTTAATTTATTATTATTTTTTTTTATCAGACGATTTTTTTTTTGTTAACAAAAATTTTTCATTCACGAGAGCATTTTATTCCTTATTTATATTTAACAACTGGCAACGGATTAAAAATGAAATTCAAGACATTTTATTAACGAACAAGTTTTTTTTCTTTCTTTGATAAAATGTGTTTTGAAATTCTTTGTACTTTTATTTTATTTATTTATTTTTTTTTCTTTTGAAAACGATTGTGGAATTTTTCTACGGAAGAACTATAACAGTTACATTCTTTAAAAGGTGCGACAAAACTTTATTGACTCGTTTATTTACTTTTTACGTGTCTATTTTATCTGATGAGAGGGGTATATTTTGCTTTCAGAAATCAGCTTTAAGTGCTATAAAGATATGTTTGACATAATTTTTAGTTTCAGATAATCAAGAGAATATTGATCAGATGCTACAATGCCGATGTCGATGTACGGGAAAGTAGGCTCGTTTAGTTCTTGACAGAACTTCTTGTTTAGTTTCTTAAACTATTAATTAATTTTAATATATGAAAAGTAATTGAAAATACTTTTTAAAAAAATGTCGAGACAAAGCCCTTAAGTAAGAAAGATTTCAACGAAAATGCGAATATGAGGCCGATAACGCATGGCGTTGTTTTAATGACTAATTTTGGTGCTGTCGTCAAATTGTATGCAATAGTCGTTTTATTCTGACATCAAACAAGCCCTATATACGCCAGAAAATGCAGTCATTGGCGTCAAAAAAAAGGCACAATTTAAAAAAAAATGGCTTCAAATTTTTAGTTATTGAAATCTTTCTAGCATGTTTAACGGAAAAGTATTTTCGTATTATTTACTTTTTTTTTAATTTTTTTGATTAAATCACCGAAAACAGGAAAAATGCAACTGCTTTAGTATTATCCCAGGATTGGAGCTTTTTGGTTTGGTTACTTTTTTTTGTTTTTATTTTTTGACGCCAAGCCAAGCTTACGCATCGTTTTACAAGATGAGTAGCCAGATTCATCATATTTTGCAACCTGAAAGCAGAATGGCCACAAAAGCTATGAATGATAACCAAAACACAAGATATCCAAAACAATTAGTGAGTTCTTCATCCCGAGGACAATACTAAAACTATACCGGTAAAAATATGACTTTAGATATTTAATACCGTTAGACATTGTTATTAAAACTAAAAATTAAAAAACCCTCTAACAAATCCTGCGCTTTATGTAACTTTTATTTGAGCACACATTCGAATGGAGTTTCTTTTGAATTTGAGCACAGTTTCAGTTTTTCAAACATTGACATAGCTTCAGAGCATTCGTCACCACATGACATGCCTAGCAAAAATTTTCGTCTGGGAACATAACCAGCGTAACCAGGCAGCATATTACGACGATATCGATTATTTTGGGCATTTTTTTCGAATTGCCAGGCCAAGAATTCCACTTCCAGCTGCTTCTTCACGTCATCATCAAAATCTTTCAAATTACCCAGTCGGATTCCAGCTACGGGGTGTTTTATTAAAAGTTTATGCGTCATCTTCCCAAACGTTTGACCGAATTGAAATAAACGTAACGGACCGTATCCAGGTAGATATCCTTTGTATCCAGGTACGCAAGTGGGTTCAGGAGATTGAAACCAATGTTGAGGAACGTAATTTTCTTTTGCAGGCATTCTGGTCTTTTTATAGGAATTTTAAGAGTTCGAGAGAACAGTGCAATGCACAAACTTTCTGAGAGGACGAAAGAGAGGGAAAGATTCGTAAAATATCTATATTTCTCGAGATAAATTTTTCTTCATGTTGCTTGCCATTTCTCACTTGAGTGTTAAGAAATAAAAATTATTGCAATCACTCAATGCCTCTTTAAAACAATCATTAGAGCCGCTACATAGACAGGATGAAGCTTAAGGTCGACCACTTTGGATCCAACTTACTTTAACTTTCAATTTTAGCCAGGGTTGCCAGAAATTTTTTTTGAGACATTGCCAAATTCACGTGCCGGTAATAATTGCTCACAGTTAAAAAATAACAAAACTCGATAGCGCGCCAGAAAAGACAACCACTTAAATCTCAAACACCACCCAGAGAGGTGAAACTGATTAATCTTGATGAGTAGGCTCGTCTTTTTCGGGGCCTTAATACTAATAGTCCAAGAGTTAGCATCGTTGAAAAAACAAGAATTTTGAGACGTCTGGCTCTTTAATATATCTTTCCCTATACTCTTCTAAGCATCATGTCTGTCTGGTCGGTGGCCGAGAGTGGTTGCGTTTTTTTACTGCGCATTACATTTTTACTGGTAAAAGCAGTGATTTTTAAGTCATTTCAGGGCATTTCCAAGTCGAATCAATTGAGCTTTGTAAAGTAAGATCGTGGTTGCTTGACGAGCAAAAATCTTCCCGCCTAACAGAACTAAAAACGATTCGAAGCAACTATATCCTTACCGATGAGGAGTTGGCAGTAGAAAACAAGGTAATATGGTAGTTTGGCACAAACTTGGCAGCAAAACTAGATATCATAACTTTTTAAGGCTGAAGGTTTTTTTAAATTTAGATAAAGACGCTCTTTTTTGAGGAAAGAGCTTAAGATTTTCTTGGCGGGATTTTTTTATAACAGGGTTGTTTTTGAGAAGATTGTAGTTACGTATGATTCTAACTATCGTTTCTGCGCCGACTTCAAAACTTATATTTGAAAGTAGTGTCGTTGGTGTTAAAAGAATAAAATTACTTTTTACTTTTTAGAGCAATATCCAACTGAAGTCACTTTTTTTTTTCGTTGCTTTTTTTTTTTTTTTCTGGCTGTCGTTACAAGAAACTCAGAAGTACTCTTAAACGACATATTATTATTCCTTAAGGTTTACTGATTCACCAAACGAATACTGTTGTACACCCTGAATTGAAATGTAATATTGAACAAACTGTTCAAACTTTTTTCACACAGTGCATTTTAATAATTGAAAGCTTTGGAGGATGAAGGGGCTATGTTAAATTTTTTTTTTTTTTTGAAAATACACTCTGGACAATGGTAAGCAATGGATACAGGTAAGCAAATAAAACTTGGTGCATTAAAAAGTAGATGTTATTTAGACCAACTTCATGCAGTCACACTGCAAAAAATGAACTGCTGTTTTTACAATATAATACTAGCAGCCGAGGTTCCAATTTAAAACTGTAAAATGCACAGTAATAAACTGTAAAACTAGCAATTTTAGTTTCTTACTGTAAAGTTAGCAATTTTTCAGTTTATTGCCATAAAATTTAGCTGTATTCTAATGTAAAAACAACGGTATAATACTGGCAGCAGAGGTGCCAGTTTAAAACTGTAAAATACTCGGTAATAAACTGTAAATTAGCAATTTTAATTTGTCACTGTAAAATTAACAATTTTTAGTTTATTAAAATAAAATTAGTTGTATTATAATGTAAAAATTTTTTACACAGTTTATAGGCCAGTATATTATTAGTATCTATTGACACTTCAAATCAATTGTCTGTTAATATATTTGAGAGTCCAATATGTACGCTTCGTGTTCGTAAATGGAAAACGTGTTATTCACTTTCTTCCTTGTTTGTTGTGATCAAACCTCGGAAGTTCAGGCGGGCCACACCTATTTTCCTTTTATTTTAAGACAAGAATACTTTTTTTGGACTGTTTCCTCGTTCAATGTCTTGGTCGTCAGTATTTTTTATGTTTATCCGCTGTAAAAAATGCATATTGTTTTTACAGTATAATACAGCTAGTTTTATAGTAATAAACTGTAAAAATTGCTCATTTTACTGTAATAAAATGTTAAATTTCTAATTTTAGTCTATTACCGTGCATTTTTGTTTTTAACTGGAACCTCTCCTCTGCTGGCAGTATCATACTGCTGTTTTTACAGTATAAGACAGCTGAACTTAACAGCAAGAAACTGTAAAATTGATAGTTTTAGTTTATTACTGTGCATTTTACAGTTTTAAATTGGAACCTTAGCTGCGCCAGTATTATACTGTAAAAAGAACAGTTCATTTTTTGCAGTGTATAGTTATTGGCCACCATACAATTATTGGCAATTGCAACTTTGATGTTTAAAAAACTAGCAGCACAAGTCAAAAGCTAGATAAAAAAAATGTGTCTTGACATCTTTTTTGCCTAGCTTTTACTCTGAATGTTGCTAGTTTTTTAAATGTCAAAATTGCAATGGCCAATAATAGTATGGTAGCCAACATAAGCGGCTCATACAGGGGGCAAGGGGGCGACTGCCCCCTCACTTCCAAAAGTAAAGGAGCTTTGCCCCCTCACTTTTCACAGTTAAAAATTAATGATCGAGTGAACCATGATTTTTTACTCAGTGGAATGATTTATTTCATCAAAATAAAAGCTGAAAATTCCAAAAACAGGACTTTTTTCGTGTTATTTTATAAGAATTTAACTGTGAATCGTAGGAGGGCAATCAATGTTAGCCAGCCTAGTTGATTTTTGAGGTCATATTTTGTATTTTTCCCCCTTGGAGTCGTTTAATCTGTAATGTTAAAATTCAATAAATTAACCAAATTTTACAAATATATAGGTGCTTCCTTCCCCTCCCCCCACACAAGTTTTTTTTGACCCCCCACGTTTTTGGTGCACCAGCCGCCTATGGTAGCCAAACTGTTTTGTGAAAAGCTCACACGTCTGTTACCGTGGAATTGCCCTATAACATTTTCTATGGTCTATAACTTTTGGGGCTTTCTGATATGAATCCCCCTAGACTCGGGCCTCATAGACCCATTGGTAAATCAGGCCTTGTATATCCTTACACTGCAAAAAATGAACTGGTGTTTTTACAGTATAATACTGGGAGCTGAGGTTTCAATTTAAAACTGTAAAATGCACAGTAATGAACTGTAAAACTAGCAGTTTTACAGTTTCTTTCTGCCAAGTTAGAAATTTTACAGTTTATTGCAGTAAAAGTTAACTGTGTTATACTATAAAAGCAGCAGTATAATACTGGCAGCAGAGATTCCAGTTTAAAACTGTAAAATGCTCTGTAATAATCTGTAAAATTGTCATTTTTACAGTTTATTACTGTAAAATTAGCAATATTACAGTCTAGTAGGGGAAGACCGCCTATATTGGACCACTGCTTAAATTGGACCTCGGGCTTAAAATCTAGTACAGAGATCTATGCTAAACTTTAACGGTAGATACATAAAGTTTTAGGAATAAAATCAATGTGTATGAAGTTTCACCAGTCTTCGAACTGTGTAGCGTGAGTTACGGCATGATTTATGTTGAAAACGTGTAAAATCTTATTTTGCGGATTTGTACCTAGTAAGATAGTACTAAAACTTGTAAGCTGAGGTAAACTGCTGTTATAGCATAATAATCTGTGTTTAATAAGGATCACATCTATGTATTTACATGCGCAATTGTGATAATTTTTGACAGAGAAATAAGCTGAAGAATAAAAAATGGCATGTTTTCCTTTATTGGACCGAAAAATTTTTCCTATATTGGACCGGTGGTCCAATTTAAGAATATGATTTTAAGCAAGACTTTTCATTAATTGTAACATTAAATAAGTGACTCATCTGATTTAATAGCGTAGTTAAGATTATTTTAAGCATACTTTAACACCTATTCACGATATTCATTTTTTTATCAAGCACATTTTCTAGAAGCTGCAAATTCTTGAAATATTTGGGTTTTTTTTCTCTTTTTCCATTAAGTTGCGGTTTCAGATGGTTAAACGTAGTTATTAATTTAAATAAAATTTGTGCTGGTTTACCGAGGGAAAAAAATGAAATTCTTCGATTTGCTCGAAAAGATTTTAAAAAGAAACAATTAATATGCTACTAAAATGTTCAATGTAGATGAAACCACTGCCCAAAAGCCGCAAAATATATCGACATACAAAAGTAACACACCAGTTTGGAGCAGTAATGTGTGGTGAACGTGTTAGAAACACACTTGCTATTTGATGCAAGAGTGCAACAGAATTGCTACACCTCCCTCCTTCCCCACGCTTATTTTTAAAAGAATACGTTTCATATATTTACTTATCGTAAAAGCACCCCCTGGTGAACAATATGCTTGTCTAAAAAAAGGTTAGATCACAAACGATAACTCACACAATTGATACAATATTTCATCAAAACCGTTAAACCAAGAGCATAGATGCAATAAACTTGGTTAACGAGAGCGATATAATAATGCTTTCTCTTAAACCACACCATGCAAGATGTTATCTTTTTTCAGCCTCTGTCTACATATTTTAATCGAGTGTGTGATACATGGATGCGAGAACATCCAATGAGATCTATTACCCAATATCGAATAGAAGACTCGATAGACATCGATAGAAGTTTGGTAACTCTTATGGGTAAACCTCAATCAAGGCCATGGTAAATGTTGTGAGTTGATTCTAAAGAACAGGAGTTTGGCCTGTCAATTGACATGTGTTTAGCGGCATTGACTTGACAGGAGCAGAGTTCGAGGTAAGTAGTCCAGATAAAACTACTCAAAGTAAGCAGGCTACATGTTCGGTGTAAGTTGTACTGTTGTACACCATGTACAAGAACTAGCTACGACTTAAATTAGTACAAGCTCTGCATAATCAGCGGATAGTTCTCATCAAAGCATCAACTATGATTTTGTAAAGGCCAGGCTCACATATCAATTTACCTAAAAAATAGAAAACACAAAAAGGAAGGCTATCTCAGCAATCATTCTAACGCCGTGTGAAAGAAATATAGAACAGAAAAAGTCACACAAGAATAAGCAAGAAACTGCACAAAACAATAGTTATTGCAATATTTGTCATAGAGATGAAGCGCAAAACATGATTAAATGCATGAAATGCTATCGGTGAGTGTATCAACACTGCCTAAATGAGACCGAAGCAAAAGAAACTCCATTACAAATCCTGGAAAAAAGATGTATAGTTCAAATATAAATTATTCTATGATTTCCTGGTACGGTCCAATTTAGGAAGCGCATGGTTCAAAATAGGCGCATATATTCCTAAATTGGACTTTTGCAACTTTTTGTAAGATAATTTTTTTAAAAATACTTTCCATATTTTTAGAAAATGTAAGCTCATAGGGCGGTTCCTGATTAAACTTAGCTTGTGATGCCCTATTTTGTATTTCTGTTTTGCTTCACATTGAGCGACACAGACCTCCTGTTCTTAGGGGGTCCAATATAGGCGGTCTTCCCCTACTGTAAAGTTAGTTATTTTACAGTTTATTATAATAAAACTAGATATTTTTACAGTTTATCACTATAAAATGAGTCGTATTACACTGTAAGAACAACATTTATTTTTCACAGTGTACTGCGGAATTGCCCAATAACTTTTTCTGTGGTCTACAACTTTTGGGGTTTTCTGAGATCAATCCCCTAGACTCGGGCCTCGTGGACCCGTTGGCAAATCAAGCCTTGTATATTCTTACGCAAAAACAAACACATTTAACATTTTAGAACTGTTCCACATTCAATGTAATTTCCCCCTATTCCCCATCGTATGATCCGTATTTCCTGAAACAAAGCATCAGTACGTCACGTCATTTTACGTAGGCTAGCATTATTTTCTTCTTCAAACGAGCAACGCCTGTGGAAGAGCATTAACTACTCATTACAAAAAATTTTGCGGACGCACAGATTATCTTCGTGGAGAGATATATAATCACTTTCCTTAAAACTATCGATTCTACTCTGGATGAGGTCTTCGGCTTCGTTGGATCTAATTCCAGTAAGTGTTTTTAAGAGGTCTTGAATTAATTTTATACTTCAATTATCTTGTTTCGAACAAATTAAAATTTTCTCAATGTCAAAATGTTTTTTTTTTTTTCTATTTTCTTTATTTTTAGTTGATTACTCCACATTTCTAAAAGTTGTAATTTTGTATGAATTTCAGTTTTTCAATTCATGCAAAGTATTCTTTTTTGAAAAAAGAAGAAAAAAATATTTACTTTAAATAAGACGAAATGAAATTAAAAAACATATTCCAAATGAATACATTTAGTTATTTTTAACAAAAGGAATTCGTAAATTATATGTGGCACTTACGGAACAATCATTCCTGTAAACTGTAAACAAGTAATGAAAGTTAAATAACTTTTTGAAAATACTTAGCGAATAATTAGACATGAAAATAATATTCAATCCAAAAGAAATTTCTAAAAAGGAAAGAAAAGGAAAGAAAGGTAAAGAGAAAAGATAGAAAAGAAAAGAAAGAAAGGGAAAACAAAGTAATGCACATCATTTATACCTGCGAAAAAAGCAGATTATAATATTTATAACGGGAGATGAGTTTTTTCATTGACAAATACTTCAGCTTTCATGAATTTCATTCCATGCGAAAGATTCTTGAAAATAATGTTTCAAGCTATGTGAAAGAGTTTCGTGATTCACTATCTACAAACACCAAGAGAGCGAACGCCAGCCACTTTATAGCGAAAGAACAATACGCTTGAGCAAATTAAATTTTAATCGCTCAGTTTAGAACCATATGTTCCTTTATTCTCATCTAAAACAATTTCTTGTTGCTCGAATAAAAGGCTAGGGAGAACTTTCTCCAGATCACTGTGTCACAAATCATGCTTAACCCATTAATGCCTAGCGTCCCTTTTTAGGAACGGTCCAAAAAAGGGTCTGAATTTCCCCAAAATGAACATTTCAACCAAATAATAGTGTTCAATTAGTACCTTGGTGATGTTTCAATTCGTTATTAATAGATTGCAGCACATAACCATTGTAAAGTGTGTTCTGTAGCAGTTTTAACATGATCTTTATCAAAAATTACATTTCAAGAAAAAAAGCTAAGTTTTCAAAATTATTCCCAGCTTCCCAATTTATGTTAATTGCTGATTTTATTTCTTCTTATAAAATGTCTTTTTAAATACTATATCGTAGGCAGAAACAAAATTTAGTAAAAAAAGTATGTACCCTCTGGGGTCTATCGTAACTTTTAAGGGACGATTTTTCTTTCCTAAATAAAAAAAAATATTTTTACATAATATTTTTTTATTATTTTTCCTGTCCATTAAACACTGTTTGTAACCAGTATACAAAGTATTTTTGAGAAAAAAAGTCAGGCATTAATGGGTTAATAGTAGGGACGCACCGATACGCAAATTGGTCGATTATCGATAACAGATTAATCGGCCTGGCCGATTAGTTGTCTTTTTACTACTGTCATTTTTACTACTGTCAACTTCCTAACTGTTCCAAATTAATTTCAAAAGTTCATCTAGTTTCGCTTAGGTAATTTTCATATTATTGTTAATGAAATAAATTAGATACGAAAATTCAAATAAACAAACAGGGTGACTGTGATAAGCACACTAATTTTGGAGCACTTTTAGTTCAAATTTATTTTCATATTTTTGTATCAGTTTCGTTCTTATTCTTGAAAATTATAAAATTGTCTGAAACACTGTGATAATGTAGAAAATCATTGACTCATGAAAAAATTTGCAACATGTCATATAATGTGCATATTTATTCAACTTGGGAAAATTAATTTGTAAAAAAAGTTGCATCAACTGTGGGGATTGTTACTTATTACATTTTAATGTTTCGCTCCGTTACACAGTTTTTCAATTATTCGTCTTGTTTTTCTCACTGCTCTTTCGTACAGTATAATACTCTGGTGCATGCATAAAGTTATTTATTTATTATTTATAAATATTTTTCGTGGTAAATTCTTCTTCAATGCATACTTAAAGTAATTTCATTTAAAAAATATCTTTTCTTCCGTTTAATCTTCAAACTTTGGCGGATTATAAATAAAATGAAATAACTCATGATTTTTCGCATTCCAATTCAAAAGTTCTGTAATTTAGTTATGCATAATAGAGTCATGTGAATATCAACTGTAAGGGTTTTCTTCCTTTTTTTTAATATTTCGTTCAGTTTTATGCATTTTCTGAACTATGTTTTACGTTTATTTTGTATACTTTTATATTACATGTTATAGTAATGTTTGCAGAAAATTATTTACTGTTAATAATCTTAATCAGCATAGTAACTAATAAAAGATCTGCTTGGAAAAATAATATTTAAAAAAAAATCGCCGATTTATCAACAAAATTTGGCCGATTATAAATAATCGGTATAGGAGCCAATTATGACCGATTAATCGACATAGCCCTACTTAATAGTTTATTCTTTAAATTTGAATACAAATACAATGAATAATAGAACATGATTTCCTTTTTAGCCTACTTTCCCGTTAAAAATAAAAGAAAGACGAAAAAAGTATTAAAAGTAGCTTAATGCATCTAAAAAATATCGCCAAGTCCAAAAAATATCGCCAAGTTAAAAAATATCGCCAAGTCAAAAAAAAATATCGCCAAGTGAAAAAAATAAAAAGGTAAAATGAATATCGAAAAATTAAAAATTTGAAAGTAGGGTATTGAGATGGGGAATTTGTGTGTCGGTCGGTCGGTCGGTCGGTCGGTCGGTCTGTCTGTCCCCCCCTAATAACTTTTGAATGAACAGTCCGATTTGGACAAACTTTTTTTTGTTGGAAAGATCTCGGCGAGTACAGCTCATTCCCATATTTGATTTTTTGATTTGAACAATTTTTGGTTCAAATTTGAGCCGTTCAAACAACCGGTCCCGCGATACTAACTTTTTAATGAACAGTCCGATTTGAACAAACTTTTTTTTGTTGGAAAAAACTTTTCAAGGATACTTCATTCCCGTATTTACATTTCCGATTTGAACAATTTTTCGTTCAACATTGAACCGCTCAAGCAAGCTGTCACCCCTAATAACTTTTGAGTAAACAGTCCGAAAAAAAATGACTGACTGTGCAGACGATTTTTTGTTTATTTATTCATTTGTTTTATTGAATTTATTATTATTATTATTATTATTTTTGGCAGACGATTTTTTTTGTAAAAAAAATGTTTCATTCACGAGGGCATTTTATTCTTTATTTATATTTAACAACTGGCAACGGATTAAAAGTGAAATTCGAGACATTTTATCAACGGACGAGTTTTTTTTTTTTTTCTTTTTTTTTTCTTTCTTTGATAAAATGTGTTTTGATGTACTTTGTACTTTTAATTTTTTTTTGAAAACAATTGAGGAATTTTTCTACGGAAGAACTGTAACAGTTACATTCTTTAAAAGGTGCGACAAAACTTTATTTATTCATTAATTTACTTTTTATGTGTCTATTTCATCTGATGAGAGGGGTATATTTTGCTTTTAGAAATCAGCTTCAAGTGCTAAAAAGGTATGTTTGACATAATTTTTAGTCTTAGATAATCAAGAGAATAATGATCAGATGCTAGAATGCCGATGTCGATGTACGGGAAAGTAGGCTCGTTTAGTTCTTGACAGAACTTCTTGTTTATTTTTAATCTATGTTTTCTTGCAAGACAAAGCACAGAGAACAAGTAAGAGACTTATTCACTATACTTTTTAATGTACTATAATGAAGCTAGTTCATTAGATACTAATATCACAACCTGTATTCTTACTTTGTGAACATTTTCTCACGTTGTTAGATACATTTCTTGTCAAACTATTCGAAGAAAGAATCTATAGTCAAACTATAAAAGAAATAATTGCAACAACTAATGAGTTTTAAAAATTTAATTTAATTATCATAAGTTTGTGTTTTCTTCACACACAAATAAATTTTTATATGTTCTTAGTATCAATATATTATATTTTGAATATATATATACTAGGGATGCACCGATAAGCAAATTGACCGATTACCAATTACCGATTAATCGGCTTTTGATAATCAGCAAATTAAGGATCGTTCTTAATACTATCAATTTCTCCATCACTTTTTTTCTTTTACAATTTTGATTTTAGAAATATTAGAGATTAATTTGAGAGACGATTATTTTTTTTCGATTTTCCTAACTTCACCAAAATATATTCAAAATTTAATCCAATTTCTTTTAGCTAATTTTCATATTATTGTTAATTAAATTAATTAGAAAAGAAAACTCAATTTAAAAATAGGGGGGAGACTGTGGCGAGAAAGCTAGTTTAGTAGCACTTGTAAATCAAATTTATTTTTAAATTATTAATACCCATTTAGTCCAAAGCTTATACTTTGTGAAAATTATTAACTTGTCTAAAACACTATGATAATGGAGAAAAATATCGACACATGAAAATTGTTTCAGCAATGCATATGTGTGCATATTTATTCAAATTGGGGAACATTTATTTATTAAAAAATTTATATCAACTGTGAGGATTTTTTTATTATTATTATTGCGTTCCACCGTTAGGGCCTGCTCCACATCAGCGTAAAACGCGACCGAAACCGAAAATCCGGGTACTTTCCATAGGGACGGGAGGGGGGGGGGGGCTATGTAATCCATTTTACGTTTCTGCTTTATTTTTCTGCTTTACGTCAATGTGGAGCAGGGCCCTTATAGTTTTCGAAATATTTGTCGTGTTTTTTTCACTACACTTTCGTACTTCATGTTATTCTTGTGTTGACAGAAAGTTATTTACTTATTGTCTATAAATTTTATTCATGGTAAATTCTTGCTCAAGGCATGCTTAATTTTATCGAGAAAATATTTTTTTCTCCGTTTAATCGGCAAACTATGACCAATTATAAATAACATGAAGTATTCACGTTCTCTGCATTCCAATTTAAAAGTCCTGTAATTTAATTATTCTCTGTAGTGTCATGTAAATATCAGCTGTAAAGGTAACTTTTTAGTAATTTATTCAGCTTGTTTTGCTTTTACTCTGTACACACTTCCGTCTTACATCTTATAGTAACGTTTGCAGAACATTATTTACTGTTAGGAAATTCAATAACCATAGTTTATTTTTAAAAGTATGCTTTTAAAAATAACATTTCAAAAATATTTTATCCGCCGATCAATCGGCAAAACTTGGCAGATTATAAATGGCAAGGGACCGATTATGGCCGATTGATCGGTGCATCCCTAATATATACACACGTATATGTATAGATGGAGCGGAGGGAGTGGTCCGGTACGGGGGACACTCCAAACAGTTTGAACAGCAACAAGTTTTGAAAATTGACATGTAATATTGACATATGATCTCATATAATTGAGTAAATTGTTTATATACTTTTAAATTCTATTTTATTTTTTGTATACATTCTCGCCTCTCTAGAAATTCTTCGACGGCCCCTAGGTTGAGAACCCCCAGTTTTAAATGTTATCAACCTCCCATGAAAGTGCGTCGTAACCTTTGTTGAGACACGCTACATATTCCACCTACGTCACAATTGATTAAGTCATATCTTATGGTCCAGAAAAAAGTGCATTTTTGAATTCGCTTTATCTTTAAATTTACATGAAAATGTTGCTTAGACAGTATCCTTTATGGAGCAAATACACCCACATCTCGGTCATGACAACTTGAGACTTCAGTTTCGTCCTTATTCTGGACTCAGCAGTCAGGAATAGCCAATAACCGAGTTGGAAGCAAATATCCTCTTATTGTAGCTAAAATAACCTTCAAACTGGTAGATAAAATTAATTTACCTCACCAAAGTCTTACATGCAGTCTCAATTTGTCATGACAGAGCTGTGGGTGTACACTGTTAAAACTGCAGGTTGCACAAAGCACCTTTAAGGTTGAAACGTTGTAGCACCAGCGGCACACCTGATGGGTGCCACTTTGCTCCCTATGGCACTCTTGAAGGTGCCATTTAGCTCCATGTAGCACCCTATGGTTGTCTTATGGCCGCCCATGGCACCAAAGAGCCAAATGGTACCTTCAAGGGTGCCACAGGGAGTCAAGTAGCACCCCTCAGGGTGTGCCGCTGGTGCTACAGCGTTTCACCCTTAAAGCTGCCTTGTGCAACCGGTAGTTTTAACAGTCTATTTGCTTCAGTTCTGCCTTGATCTGTCTTTAACTCATTGCATAGTTTCCTTTATGCTTTAACTACGAATTATCGTTAATTTCTTCTTTGTTTACCATTAGTACCGAGATGAATCCCGAAGCTGACCATCACGAATACTGCTCTGGGGGCTTCTCCCCAGACGATATCGTCATCAGCGGAGTTGCCGGTCGATTTCCAACAGTCGACAACGTTGGGCAGCTGAAGGACGCACTGTTCGAGAAAAAGGACATGGTCGTACCTACTGATGAACGCTTCGAAAAAGGTGAGCACTGGTTCTTGTTGTACGAGTATCATTGTGGCTATATTCAGGGCCCGATTAAGATATGACGAGGCCCTAGGCTAAACACTTTTTTGGGGCCCCCTGTACTGAGGCTATACGATTTTGGGCATTGGATAAAACAATTTTAGCCATTGATGAGAAAAATTCTAGCCATTTGGGGGCCCCTAAATTGTGGGGGCCCTAGGTCACGGCCTAGTTGGTTTATTCAGTAATGAGGCCCTGGCTATAGTGTGTAGTATATGGTGATCTATTGAACATCACTGTTGGAAACTGAACATTTTCTTCAGCAACAAGTAGCCACCCATACTTGAAGTTAAGGCGGAATCGCACCGAACTTGAAGTGAAGTAGTGTACAGCTTGTAATAACATCCTGAGACTGCAGTTCCGCGCCTATTTTGGGCTCATCAAAAGCTAAGGCCAAAAAGAAAAAGAAAAACCTCACACAATAAAAACATGAACATGAACCTAAAATAAAAGCGAAACTTTTGTCTCTGAATGTAGTACTGGATCTATGATTTTTCCGAGGTGGGGCAAGACTTCAAAATACCGCCTCTCCCCATGTACCTCACTTTAAATTTTTCCGACAACTTTTATTTGTGTATTTTTAATAAAGTCTAAAGTGTGCGATCGGGCTTCATCACAAAATCATTTTATTCTAACAATATCATTGTGAATAATGTTTTGTGAAAAAGATAAATATAACACAAATTGCAATTACCCCCCTCCCCCGAATTCGCAGGGGTGCCGATGAGAGAGGTTTATGATTTAAACTACACTGATGAACTAACTATACAGGTGGAGCTAATTTTACAGGGTGCGAATCCCATTCAGCGGATTCTCGTTCTTGGGGGGTTTGAGTAGCATTTGAAAGCTGCACCATCCTCTTTTGGGAATTGGCATCGTTGGTATTCGTACTTGCTTAGCTTGTCTTTCATACTTCCTGCTTGGGGATGAAAAGAAATTACTGAAACTCAATACATTACTTAATTTTAACAGTGAATGAATATAGGGAACTTACTGGTTTAGCGTATGAAGCAAAAAAAGGAAGATAGGCTTTTTAAAACACTAAATACGTGATGGCAAAGTAAACGTGTGATCAACACTCCCTTTTTATAATTTATACCTGTTCCTATAAAGAGTATACTCTCTTAAGATGTAACATAATTAATCCAAATATGACCCTAGAAAATCGGCACAACCCCAAGGATTTGGAGCCTCCAGATGGCATGGCTCTGTGGTAAAAACTGTGTCTTCTAAGCAGAAGGCCGTGGGTTCTATTGCCACCAAGCATTGGATGTCCTTCTCTTCATCTATATTGTAAAATCTTTTCTATGCAAAATATTTCATCAAATTGCAGATATATCACCAACTTAAATGACCAAAAGCTGGGCGATATACCGGCAAGTGGTCGCCAGTCGGCATTAAAATTAAGACCGCTATACTTAAAAACTTGTAATAAACCCCTTTTGGAGCATTCAATTTCAACTGAAAGAGAAAATGCACAACCAGGCCTCACTCAGAGCCTACATACAAAATATTAACCTTGTATTGTTTACCGTTTTTTACTCTGTTAGCTACACACGTTCATGCAAACGTACGTGCGCACCTATACAAACGTCACAAGAAAACTGGTGATAAAGATCTCGAAAGGATGGTTAAAATTTATATTTTGACTGCGCATGTGATCTTATGCAAATGCGAATCGGCAGAAAAACACTACCCAACATTCCTTTGGGGTATGAATAAAATGAAAACGTCGGGGCCTCGGTAGCCTAGAGGTAGAGTCTTCTCCTCGTTAGCAAAGGTCGCGGGTTCGAGCCCCGTCCTGCCAATGGATGTTATTTCAACCTCTCTGTGCCGTAAATCTGTCCTGTGCTTGTTAGGAGGCAAGGTGCATAGTATGCAGTTCTCATGTATGTCGAAGCTGATGGCTTCTGTATAAAAGAAATGAAAACGTCAACCGAAATTCGAGAGGAAGGTAATTTAGCGATCACAAAATATTCTTTCTGTGGAAAAGAGAGTGAAACTATATGACGGCTGAACAAAAAATATTTGCAACATAAATTAACAAGGGTTGACAAATGTCAAGACATTCTTTAGTTTCAAAATAAAAATGAAAAGTGAAATACTAAGAAATAGTTTTCACGTTTTAATGCTTCAACTTTTTTCCAGGTGCTCACGACGTTCCGTTCAGTTCATCGGGTATTATAAACGACATTGACAGATTCGACAACGAGTTCTTCGGCATCCCTTCAGCATGTTCCCATCTCATGGATCCATCTCAAAGAAAGACACTTGAAGTGTGCTACGAAGCCATTCTAGACTCAGGTAACATTTAGTTTTGAGTTATTTTTCAGGAGAGCTGTCGCGTTTTGAAGTTTCAACAATTAAGCATCAATTCTGTGTGTGTGCAGATTTTCTACAAGTCTCTTTAAATTTTGCAAAACTCCGCAAATTTTCTGCGCGTGTTTTTAACTATAGAAGTAAATCTAGACTTTCCGAAAATGACGCTAATTCAGATCAAAACTCGTTATTTTCGCAAGGAAAAGAATATGTAATGCCTCTACAAAATTCGGCAGGAAATTTTCGGAGATTTTGGCAGATTTCTGCAACATTTCTTCTATACTTCAAATATACATGTAGAAAACCTGTAGAATGACTCAACTTCAATGAAGGTTCTCGTGTTCTAAATGGATCCGGACGCATGGGAAATTTAAAGATAAAATAACGTTTTTCTTGAATATATCTATTTTAGAAAAAGGGTTTTTGTTGCAAAGTGATATAAACTGAGAAAAAATACTTTTTTTCAAAGGGAGGAGTCCAGATCCCCTGGACCCACACGTTGACTATGTCCCTGCACACAGCATTTCTTTTCGAGCTTGTACTCGTTTAATTTGTATTAGTTAATAATTACAATTTAGTTTCTTAAAACCAGCGTTTCCTAATTATTATTGGTAGTAGTATTAGTATATATATTTTTTTTATAAGTTGGATGTTATATTTATAAGTGGTTTATACTTATAAGTCTTATTAGTGGTTTTTTTTTTAGTTTAAATGTACACTTTTTCCACGGAATCCCTGTTGTTCTTCTAAACGATATAGTGTGAATGCACCATTCTGAAAATGAGAAATAAATAAATGCCTTGTGCTTGAAAAAAAAATAGAATATAACACAACGTAATAATCCACAAAAATGAGCAGGAAAGCTACATATACGTATTTCGTCGTTACAAGAAACCAGTGGCGAATCCAGGATTTTTCCAAGGAGGGGGTTCGATGTCCCGATTATGCATATTACATAGGTCTGCATATTTTCTTTTCTATAAAAAGCGGGGAAAGTAAGTAATATCAACATAGTTTTTCGTCAAGGGAAGTTTTTAAATCCCAAAACCCCGCCCTTGGATACGCCACTTCAAGGAACGCCTTTTTCAATGCAAATCAGTTGAGCTATAGTCCGTGGAGTTAGTGCAAACATATTTCACTTCCGGATACCAGTCTGAAATTTTATGTGGGGCTTAAATTCACATAGGAGGACAAAAAACCGCCGGGAGACACTTGATCGGAGGTGAAGGTCATTCCGTGCTGACGTCATCAAAATGGCCCCTTTTACAGGTAAATACGTTCGTTTAACTGCTTAAAACTCCATCATAGCTTGAAATATTGCAAAACTCAAATATATCATCTGAAAGCTCTTTAAAAGAGCTATTTAGAAAGATTTATTTTTTCTTTCTGAGGTCAAGTTCTCACCTGTAATGACGTCATCAAAATGGCCGCTTTTACAGGTAAATACGTTTGTTTAACTCCCCCTAAAACTCCATCATAGATTCAAATATTGCAAAACTCAAATGTATCATCTGAAAGCTCTTTAAAAGAGCTATTTAAAAAGATTTAATTTTTCTTTATAAGGTCAAGGGCCCACCTGTGATGACGTCATCAAAATGGCCGCTTTTACAGGTAACTACGTTTGTTTAACTTCCCCTAAAACTCCATCATAGATACAAATATTGCAAAACTCAAACATATCATCTGAGAGCTCTTTAAAAGAGCTATTTAGAAAAAATTAATTTTTCTTTCTAAGGTCAAGGGCCCACCTGTAATGACGTCATCAATATGGCCGCTTTTACAGGTAAATACGTTTGTTTAACTCCCCCTAAAATTCCATCATATATTTAAATATTTCAAAACTCAACTATATCATCTGAAAGCGCTTTAAAAGATCTATTTATAAAGATATAATTTTTCTTTCTGAGGTCAAGGGTTCACCTGTGATGACGTCATCAAAATGGCCGCTTTTGCAGGTAAATACGTTCGTTTAACTGCTTAAAACTCCATCATAGATTCAAATATTGCAAAACTCAAATACATCATCTGAAAGCTCTTTAAAAGAGCTATTTAGAAAGATTTATTTTTTCTTTCTAAGGTCAAGGGCCCACCTGTGATGACGTCATCAAAATGGCCGCTTTTACAGGTAAATACGTTTGTTTAACTCCCCCTAAAACTCCATCATAGATTCAAATATTGCAAAACTCAAATATATCATCTGAAAGCTCTTTAAAAGAGCTATCTAGAAAAATTTAATTTTTCTTTCTAAGGTCAAGGGCCCACCTGTGATGACGTCATCAAAATGGCCGCTTTTACAGGTAAATACGTTTGTTTAACTCCCCCTAAAACTCCATCATAGATTCAAATATTACAAAGCTCAAATATATCATCTGAAAGCTCTTTAAAAGAGCTATTTAGAAAGATTTAATTTTTCTTTCTAAGGTCAAGGGCCCACCTGTGATGACGTCATCAAAATGGCCGCTTTTACAGGTAAATACGTTTGTTTAACTCCCCCTAAAACTCCATCATAGATTCAAATATTGCAAAACTCAACTATATCATCTGAAAGCTCTTTAAAAGAGCTATCTAGAAAGATTTAATTTTTCTTTCTAAGGTCAAGGGCCCACCTGTGATGACGTCATCAAAATGGCCGCTTTTACAGGTAAATACGTTTGTTTAACTCCCCCTAAAACTCCATCATAGATTCAAATGTTGCAAAACTCAAATATATCATCTGAAAGCTCTTTAAAAGAGCTATTTAGAAAGATTTAATTTTTCTTTCTGAGGTCAAGGTCCCACCTGTAATGACGTCATCAAAATGGCCTCAAATGACGTCATCACAGGTGGGCCCTTGACCTTAGAAAGAAAAATTAAATCTTTCTAGATAGCTCTTTTAAAGAGCTTTTAGATGATATATTTGAGTTTTGCAATATTTGAATCTATGATGGAGTTTTAGGGGGAGTTAAACAAACGTATTTACCTGTAAAAGCGGCCATTTTGATGACGTCAGTACAGGTGGGACCTTGACCTCAGAAAGAAAAATTAAATCTTTCTAAATAGCTCTTTTAAAGAGCTTTCAGATGATATATTTGAGTTTTGCAATATTTGAATCTATGATGGAGTTTTAAGCAGTTAAACGAACGTATTTACTTGTAAAAGCGGCCATTTTGATGACGTCATCACAGGTGAGCCCTTGACCTCAGAAAGAAAAATTAAATCTTTATAAATAGATCTTTTAAAACGCTTTCAGATGATATAGTTGAGTTTTGAAATATTTAAATCTATGATGGAGTTTTAGGGGGAGTTAAACAAACGTATTTACCTGTAAAAGCGGCCATTTTGATGACGTCATTACAGGTGGGCCCTTGACCTCAGAAAGAAAAATTAAATATTTCTAAATAGCTATTTTAAACCGCTTTCAGATGATACATTTGAGTTTTGAAATATTTTAATCTATGATGGAGTTTAAGCAATTAAACGAACGTTTTTACCTGTAAAAGCGGCCATCTTGATGACGTCATCACGGGAGTTCATGACCCCTGATCAAGTGTCTCCCGGCGGTTTTTTGTTCTTATATATGTACCTAAGCTCTGTACCAAATTTCACACTGGTATCCGGAAGTGAAATATTTCAGCTATTTTTGTCGCTAACTCCACAGACTACTATGGATGAAAAGATATCCGACCAAAGCAACCATCGAACCTCTTTTGTTGGATGTCTTTTCACCCGTAAGCTCAAATTATTTGCATTGTAACACCAAAATACGTGTATATGCAGCTTTCCTGCTCATTCGTGCTTCATTCCGTTGTTTTATTTTCCTTCATTCTGAAAATGGTTAATTTGCAACTGAAACAAAAAATATTTCAAGTAATATCTTTTGTCTAGTGGTTAGAGGAGTCTACCCCGGATGAGGAAGCATCGGGTTCCAATTCCGGCTCGAGCATGGATGTACTTTCACTCTCCTGTCCTTAAACTTTCTCTGTGTGAATAAGTGTGCTTTGAATGGCTACCTGTTTTATAAACGGGTCTTATGGCATGTGTGTTGAGCTATATCAGACTTCTACCTTAATGGTGCTCGTAAAAACATAAGTATTACTTATTCTGCCATAAATCGGGTGATGTATCTGCTCGAGCTCGGGTACCCTAGTGGTTTCAGTCTCAACAAAAACATCTTTTATGTTCGAAATATTAATTTTGAAAATTGATTAAAAAACTTTAAACAACTCGTTTCTAATAAAATATTCCAGTTTATATATTGATGAGATGCACATTGTAATCATTACAGCAAATATATAATGTTTAATATTGGGCTTCAGATTAGGGTTGAAGGTTGAATTTTCGTGTCTGGTTCAACATTAAATCTGCTGCAGCATTTATTTTTTGTCAACACATAAGTTATAATCACCATTTCCTAAATGCATGTGCACTCTTGCTATAAAACTTTGAACATCTGGAAAAGGTTGTCAGAATGAAACAAAATTTTATATACATAAGGATAAAGATATGCAAACTGAAGGCAAGATGATAATTGATAACTGGAAAAATGCCAAATGAATAATGGTGGTTTTAGCACCCTTTTACGCCACCTCTGACGAATGTACAAGCTGAGTACATATAGCTGAGTATTGAGGGATAATAGCCTCATATGATATTTTGCGTCACCTATAGCTCCATATTATTATAAACTAGTGTTGCGACATCGATGTCGATGTTTTGGAAACGTCGATGCTTTTGCTATAACATTGATGTTTGAGGGTCGATGATTTTCCAACATCGATGTTTTGGTTTCGATGTCGATGTTTTATATGCTAGCAAAGAAAGCCAATGAAAAATATACGGCAAGCATACTTGTTAAAAAGTTTTCATCTTTAAGTAGAAGTTGCAACATTAACCTCATCGGAAAAAAATGTCAATGTAGCGGTGTTTTGTCTTGGCCCCAGAGGTATCGTTTCACTTGGAGGACTTTGTGACCACGACATTTTTAACGTCCCCCAGCCACCATTAATCAAGACGGTAGAACTTTGATCGGTTGGGATCGAACCCGGGACCATTCGGTCACGAGTGCGACGCCTTACCGATCGGGCTACCACGGCCCAGTGCTGAACTACTGTACATTCAAATGTTTGCTCAAAATGTCAAAACGATGCATCAAAACATCGATGTTTTTTGGTCGATGTATCAATACCATCGATGTCCTTATTTTCCAACATCGATGTTTTGCCTTCGATGTAGTACCCCTACTATAATTACGCCACTAATTCAATCAAACTCGTAGGCTATCCGCCGTCTCAAGTAATCCCAGACATGTTCATTCTATGGCAAGTTAGGTAACCGAGCAGGCCAGAGAAGGTTATAATGTAGAGGAGGAAGCTCTCTGACATTTTTTGCTGTGTGCGACTAAACATTGTCCTGTTAAGAAATAGCTCCTGGGCGCCCTAATATACAAGAACCAACACATGTGACTGAAGCATAGCAGAAACATATAGTTAGGCTGTGATGGTGTAGTGGATTACTATTAAGGATGGCAAAGTGTCACATGCCATAGCAACCAATAGGTTCACTCCCACTGCCTGTGTGTGTGTGTGTGTGTGTGTGTGTGTGTGTGTGTGTGTGTGTGTGTGTGTGTGTGTGTGTGTGTGTGTGTGTGTGTGTGTGTGTGTTTTGGCACTTTCTTTCGAAATGAAATGTTTTTACATTTGTTTTTCTTCTGTACATTCGTGGGATATTATATAAATGCAGATTCTTCGGTAAGGAAAACGTCTTGCCTTAAGACTGCATAAAGATTGACGCGTCAAGAAGGCAATCTTGTATCAATCTTGCCTCAAGATTGTTATGTTACTGATTTTCGATTGTCAGCGTCTTTCCACAAGATTGTCTGACAAGGAATATGCAACCTAATATCAAGAAAATAACAGGATTTTAATATTTTCTTGTCATGACAATCTGTATGCAAGCAAGATGTGATTGCTTTTGTAATCTTGCATAAAGATTGCCATGACAAGAACATGTCAAGATCATGATATTTTCTTGTCATGACAATCTGTATGCAAGATGTGCAGAATGCTGGGTGTAAAACTCCGCACATCCGCCTCTCTTCTATTGTGCGCGCTAATGATCTTGACGGCGACTATGAGATATCAAGAACATTTTTTTAAATCTTGATGCTGACAATCCTTATCCAATCTTGTTATTGCAAGACGAAATCAATATTGATATATCAAAATGTATGTAATATTGCATACGTCTTGTCATAACAATCTTTATGCAGTATAAAATACGCAGTATTGACGCCGTCAAGACAATATCAAGATCCGTCAAGATTGCTGCAAGAAATTTTGCTTGCAGGGACAGATAAAATAATTATGAAGGATTATTAATCATCTATTATACGAATTTCTTATGCGAAAGATAATTAGAATACTTTTTCATTTAATTTTTATCAGTTACGAAACAAAAAGTTTTTTTTTTTTTCTTTGAATCATAATTAGTATTTTTTTTAATGAAGAAAATTTAGAGAATAATTTTGTCTAATCGTTGTATTTCTTTTTAGGATACGATCCTCATGATTTAAAAGGCTCGAATATAGGCGTTTATCACGCAATTGCTAATCAAGATGGAAGAGATTTGTTAATATATCAAGGAGCGGGTGATCTCGAAATAAAAAATTTTGCTGTTGGTTGTTTACGTACAATGAATGCCAATCGATTTTCTTTCATCGGGGATTTTCACGGTAAGCCATATTACTAGAGTTATTTATTTATCTATCTATTTTTTCTGTAATCAAGATTGCGTATTGCTTTCACTTGACCTTCGTTTATGTTCCTTTGATTTTTTAGATTACCATGACGGCAAGAACCATTCTAGCTCGTTGTTTTTAATATTCGTTTATTAGATACTAATTTTTGTCGCCATGGTTACAAATCAACTACAGTTTGCATTATTTTCTCTTTTTTTTTTGCAATTCAACTCAAGCGGATTTTTAGTAAAAGGCGTTTCTTTCTTGTGTAATCACACGGAAATCTTTTTTTTTCTCTATCGGGAGAAAAACCTTTGCTGCAAAATTTAAATAGCAAAACATCATCTTCATACAAGATATCCAGAATACTAATTCTCATCATTAAAGATTGAAAAGAAAAAAAAAACTGCCTAACCGGAACATGCTGTAAATACACTGCTCGACATTGAAAATGCAACACCAAGAAGGAGTGGTCAGAAATTGATGAAATTTGGTAAGAAGACAGAGACAGCATGGAACAATAAGTGGTATTTATTTCAAAATAAATAAGCAAAATTTAGAGCGAGGACGGCGTCGGCTCAGTAAGAAGTGGGACCACCGCGGACAGCGATGCACGAAGAAACACGTCTAGGCATGGAGTCAATAAGCCTGCAGATGGTGTCCTGAGGGATGGCACTCCATTCCCTTTCAACCATTTGCCACAGTTCGTCCTCTGAACGAGGCAGTGACAGGTTCTGCAAACGGCGTCCATTCACGTCCCACACATGTTCGATTGGTGACAAGTCAGGAGAGTATGGTGGCCAGGAAAGCATCTGTACACCTCGTAGAGCATGCTGGCTGATTCGAGCACTGTGAGGCTGGGCGTTATCCTGTTGAAAAATTGCATTTGGCAGACCCTGAAGGTAGGGGATTGCCACCGGCCGCAGTACATTATCTACATATCGTTGGGCCGTCATAGTGCCCCGAATACGAACTAGAGGTGATACGGAATTGTATGCAATAGCGCCCCAAACCATTATGCCACGTTGTCGCGCTGTGGGGCGTTCCACAGTTACTGCCGGATTCGATCTTTCTCCACGTCGACGCCACACACGTATGCGATGACTATCGCTGGACAAACAGAAGCGGGATTCATCTGAGAACACTACGGTTTGCCATTCTGTCATCCACGTCGCTCTGGTCCGGCACCATTCCAAACGTTGGAGTCTGTGCTGTGAGGTCAATGGCAGTCTTCTTAGCGGGCGCCGTGATTGCAGGCCACGTGCAACCAGTCGACGGGAAATGGTTCTGGTCGACACAGGAACATCCAGGGTACCTTGCACGTGCTGCAGAATCGACGTACAAGTGACTTGCGGATCCGCCACAGCTTGTCGGTGAATCCGTCGATCCAAGCGGTCTGACGTCACTCTGGCTGCACCTGCACCCCCTCAATGTGGCTACATTTCCTCTTTCCAACCATCTCCGACACAGCCGATGCACAGTGCTTGCATCCATGTGGGTATCAGCTGCAATTTGACGTATGGACCAACCTTCCCTTCTCAGTCCGATCACCATACCCCTTGTAAAGTCGTCTATATGCTGGAAGTGTCTTCGTTAAGGACGGCGTGGCATTTCCTCCTATCACACGTATCCTTCGAGACAAAAACCAAATTTCTCCGATAATTAGTCTGGCAGAAAAACCAACATGAACATAGCCCACTTTTCAACTTCATTCTCTTATATCTTACTTCACGTGCGTCGGAGAGCTGCGCATTTCATATCATTTGCGTAACTCAGTGACGCGCGTCTACGGTAAAATTTGCATGAATTTCTGACCACTCCTTCTTGGTGTTGCATTTTCAATGTCGAGCAGTGTATAATCCCAACAAAAACATAAATGTAAGAAAAAGAGTCAAGTTCGGTAGAAACAACGTTTGGGCAGTTTGAAGCAGTCGGTGTCACCGATAAAAGAGTATAAACGGGCTCCTATAGTTCTATAGCTGTTCCGTTAACTATAGTCGTGAGAGTTAGTAAAATGTTCATTAAATAAAGTCAAACACCTTTATCGGAGATGGAATAGCCACGGAGTAGAAAGAAGGAGAGAAATGTTCTACGGATGCGCTAGTTTGAAATTGGCAACGAATTCTCACCGCCGCCAGAGGACGCTACTCGACAATCCCTCCCTATTTCCTAAAGGAATCAATGTAAATGATACTGTATCTGTCATCTTTTTAAATGCTGCTATGGGAAAGAAAATTTATTTTTTTCAACTGGATTTTGGTGTAAATCTTCGATTGACATTCTGAATTAAATATGATTTTCATCCCACGAAAATAGGTGCCGTATTCTTTGAGAAATAGGTTTAATCAAGTGCACTTACCAACTTGCCAAATCTGACACAATCTGCCATTTTTTAAAGACTGCTGGAAGAATATTTTTTTTTATTGGAATTTGGTGTAAACCATCGATTAACATTATGAACTAAATATATTTAAACTAATAATTATTTGTCTACTAAATACATTTAATTAAAAACAAAATTAAGTACTGATATAATTAATTTTTTGCCACATGATTAATTCATCAACAATTTAGAGAACTGTTTTTTAGCAAAAAAAAAAACATCGTACAATGCAAAGAAAATGTCGCATACAGTCGGATATATGTCATATTTGGAAAGTTGTTAGATGCGGTTGATTAAACATCTTTCTTAAAAAATACGTCAAAATTTCAGTGGGATCAAAGTCATATTTAGTTCATAATGTTAATCGATGGTTTGCTCCAAATTCCAATTTAAAAAAAAATATTCTTGCCAACAGCAGTCTTTAAAAAATGACAGATTCTGTCAGATTTGGCAAGTTTGTAAGTGCATTTAATTAAACCTATTTCTCAAAGAATACGGCACCTATTTTCGTGGGATGAAAATCATATTCAATTCAGAATGTCAGTCGAAGATTTACACCAAAATCCAGTTGAAAAAAAGATATTTTCTTTCCCATAGCAGCATTTAAAAAGATGACAGATGCAGTATCATTTAGGCAGGGATTCAAGTGAAACAGCACTGCAATCGCTTCGAATGCAATCGCTACTGGAAGTGAATTACATTATCATCAGCTTAACTTGGCACCTGACGTCACTACGAGCGGAGCCAATAAGAGCTCACAAGCAGTCGGCCATCTCCTCTTATTCGCCAAGTAGGCTGTGACGTTTTATCTAGCTCGTTTTTCATAGGCAAACGTCACGATGAACGTTCTAATGTAATTCATTTCCAGTATGAAGAAACGTTCTAATGTAATTCATTTCCAGTAGCGATTGCAGTTTGCGATAGCCTGTTTCACTTGTATCCCTGCCTTACATTGATTCCTTGAGGAAATAGGGAGGGATTGTCGAGTAGCGTCCTCTGGCGGCGGTGAGAATTCGTTGCCACTTTTAGATATACAGAGATTTAGGCAGGAATTCAAATGAAACACGGACGATCGCAACTCACCAATGTAATCGCAAATGCCCAAGTTTGGATACGTTACAATCGCTTCGAGATACGATTTTAATGTAATTCGACTTCCAGTAGCGATTGCAATTTGCGATCGCCTCGAAGCGATTGCAGTGGTGTTTCACTTGAATTCGGCCCTAAGCTCCTCCTCTTTAACCTCCTTGGGATAAGCACTGAAGTAGGGAAAATGTTTATTAGCCATTACTTTTTTTTTTAACTTTAATTTTGAAAAAGGAAAACAAAAATCCCATTTTAGTGCAAGTTCTGTTTTACTTTTCGATATACCACGAGGCTGCAGGAAACTTTTTTTATGCGTTACTCTCTATTTTTTTTATCAAGTCAGGGATTCCTGTGTTTCAGTTCTTCTCTCCAGTCTGAGAGTCACTTCATTTCCCCATTCTCAAATTAATAACTTCTACTACTACTTAAACATGGCGCTTTCCTTTTAAAACTCATAAAAGTCAGATCGATATTTCTTAAATCTAAACTAATATTTTGCTACTTCTGAAGTATTTTGAGACAAAAACTACTCAAAAATAAGCTTTCTTAAATTGCTATAACAGCTGGAGAAAAATTTTTTTACAATTTTTGAAGCAGATTCCTATTTTGGCTTGGAGAAATGATCGCTTTTTATATATACATTATTCAACTTTGCAGTTGTTCGTCCAATAGGATGAACAAGTTTTTCTTCGCATGTTTTCTCTGTGATTTAGATTGTGGTTAAAGTGATATTTATTGCTTTCATGCAGACAGCAAAAATTTTGACTAGTTTTGGAGTCATAAATCTTAAGTTCTCGTTGACGTTGGCACGACATCATTGCTTTGGAATAATTCGTGTGTGTTCGGAAAATGGGAATGGAGGATTACTCCACCCCGAGATTCTTGGTTTTAAATCTTGTTGTCAATCTTAGTATGTTAGTATTGTTGCCCCCCCCCCCCCCAACATGGTAAATTCCTGGCTGCGATTGTTTGACTAATCATGAACAAGATTATGAAACGAAAGTTGTTGTAAGTACCACAACTATTTGCTTTGTATATTTTACCAACTACGAAGCTTGCAATCAAAATAAATATGTTTGCTTATAATAAAAAATGCCTTTGATAGAAAATTTACCAAAACATTTTATGAATTAACTCAGCCGATGTGTGTTTATGAATAATAATTTTTCTCTTTTTCATTTTAGGGCCAAGTTTTACCATCGATACAGCTTGTTCATCTTCTGCTGTTGCTTTGTGGTCAGCATTTCATGACATTAAAAATGGAATAGTAGATGCAGCTGTAGTGAGTGGAGTTCAGTTATGCTTGTCGCCTGCTTTTACCTTTTTCTACATAAAAAGTGGCATAGTGTCTACAACTGGAAAGAGTAATCCATTTGATGCCGACAGTAAATATTTTGTTATTTTTAGTGTATGGATTAAAGCTGTTTTTTATATATTTAATTAGTTTTAGTGTAGAAAATTTAAATTTTTAATGTTATTTGTGAGTCATGTTATTGTTATAAAAGGACTAGATTTTTTTTGTTTGTGAAGGTGTGAAAGAATCCATGGCATTTTTTAAAGTGAAATGTTCCAAAACAATAAAGACCTCAATGGTGATCAATTTCATGAAAAATTAATTTTCTAAGAATGAAGTGGACAATGGCTGTGAAATCAGAGGTCCCGTTGAGGACTCATAAGACCGGGTCTCAGGAAATCCAGGTTTTCAAAAAAACTGGTCCTTTTTAGCCTACTTTCCCGTTAAAAATAAAAGAAAGACGAAAAAAGTATTAAAAGTAGTTTAATGCATCTAAAAAATATCGCCAAGTCCAAAAAATATCGCCAAGTTAAAAAAAATATCGCCAAGTCCAAAAAATATCGCCAAGTTAAAAAAATAAAAATGTAAAATGAATATCGAAAAATTAAAAATTTGAAAGTAGGGTATTGAGATGGGGAATTTGTGCGTCGGTCGGTCGGTCTGTCGGTCGGTCTGTCTGTCCCCCCCTAATAACTTTTGAATGAACATTCCGATTTGGACAAACTTTTTTTTGTTGGAAAGATCTCGGCGAGTACAGCTCATTCCCATATTTGATTTTTTGATTTGAACAATTTTTGGTTCAACTTTGAGCCGTTCAAAAAACCGGTCCCGCGATACTAACTTTTTAATGAACAGTCCGATTTGAACAAACTTTTTTTTGTTGGAAAGAACTTTTCAAGGGTACTTCATTCCCGTATTTACATTTCCGATTTGAACAATTTTTGGTTCAACTTTGAGCCGTTCAAAAAACCGGTCCCGCGATACTAACTTTTTAATGAACAGTCCGATTTGAACAAACTTTTTTTTGTTGGAAAGAACTTTTCAAGGGTACTTCATTCCCGTATTTACATTTCCGATTTGAATAATTTTTCGTTCAACATTGAACCGCTCAATCAAGCTGTCACCCCTAATAACTTTTGAATGAACAGTCCAATTTAAACAAACTTTTCTTTGTTTGAAGCATCTCGGCAAGGATACTTTATTACCGTATTTAAATTTTCAATTTGAACACTTTTGGTTCAACATTGAACCGTTTAAGCAACCTTTCTCCACCTAATAACTTTTGAGTGAACCGTCCGAATGGAATAAATTTTTTTTTTGTTCGAAAGATCTCAGCGAGTGCAGCTCATTCCCATATTTGATTTTTCGATTTGGACAATTTTTGGTTCAACTTTGAACCGTTCAAACAACCGGTCCCGCGATGCTAACTTTTGAGTGAACAATCCGATTTGAACAAACTTTTTTTTGTTCGAAAGATCTTTTCAAGGATACTTCATTCCCGTATCTACATTTTCGATTTGAACAATTTTTCGTTCAACATTGAACCGCTCAATCATGCTGTCACCCCTAATATCTTTTGAGTGAACAGTCCGATTTAAATAAACTTTTTTTTGTTCGAAGGATCTCAGCAAGGATACTTCATTACCGTATTTAAATTTTCAATTTGAACACTTTTTCGTTCAACATTGAACCGTTCAAGCAACCTTTCCCCACCTAATAACTTTTGAGTGAACCGTCCGAATGAAATAAACTTTTTTTTTGTTTGAAAGATCTCGGAGAGGCTTTCCCATACATTCCCATATTTCGCTTTTTGATTTGAACCATTTTTCGTTCAATATTGAACCGTTCAGAAAAAAAAATTAACATTAGCGTCTACGGGGAATTTAAGTTGAATGTTGATCCTGAACTTAAAGTCGGATTTCCTTCAAACTAACTTTGTAAGAAAATGGTTTTGATAAATAATGTTTGTAACGTACTTTTCTGAGTAATCTTCTGTGAGGACTCTGATTCCGACTCCGATTCCGCAAACATGGCGGAAATGCAGGCTCAGAAAAAAAATTACTGACTGTGCAGACGATTTTTTGTTTATTTATTCATTTGTTTTATTTTATTTATTATTATTATTATTATTATTATTTTTTGGCAGACGATGTTTTTTTTGTAACAAAAATTTTTCATTCACGAGAACATTTTATTCTTTATTTATATTTAACAACTGGCAACAGATTAAAAGTGAAATTCGAGACATTTTATTAACGGACGAGTTTTTTTTCTTTTTTTTTTTTTTCTTTCTTTGATAAAATGTGTTTTGATGCTCTTTGTACTTTTATTTATTTATTTATTTTATTATTATTATTATTATTTTTTTTTTTTTTTGAAAACGATGGAGGATTTTTTCTACGGAGGAACTGTAACAGTTACTCTTTAAAAGGTGCGACAAAACTTTATTTATTCGTTAATTACTTTTTACATGTCTATTTCATCTGATGAAAGGGGTATATTTTGCTTTTCGAAATCAGCTCTAAGTGCTAAAAAGGTATGTTTGACATAATTTTAAGTCTCAGATAATCAAGAGAATAATGATCAGATGCGAGAATGCCGATGTCGATGTACGGGAAAGTAGGCTCGTTTAGTTCTTGACAGAACTTCTTTTTTAAAATTATGGGTCTGTGTTAGTGGATGCGCTTGGATGAGGGGGGAGAACTATATCTCCCAGCAGTGGACTGTATATAGATGAGTCGCAGTTCCAGCAAACATATTTATTGATCTTCACACATTAAGATACAATACTGCATGGAAAGAGAGAGACAGAGAGCCCTATGGCTGTCTTCGTTGGCATATCCAAGGCGACTGGTGAGGGAAGGCAAGCAACCTGATCCCCGCACCGAGAGAGGGGTAGGTGTCACTTGGAGAAGCCAAGTCCCCATATTGGCGACTTATCGATCTCATACGCAAGCAAGGCGAGAACATGCCGCCCGGCGTTGCAATGTGTACAACATTTAACAAATTGAAAATGCTTAAAAATACTTCACAGCAAATACATTGTTAAACTTGAATAAGTATGAAAAAAGAACATTAAAAATGACAGTACCCCATGGAATACGTAATGACAAGACACAATATG
Source organism: Uloborus plumipes (assembly GCA_038373865.1). Lineage (NCBI taxonomy): Eukaryota > Metazoa > Arthropoda > Arachnida > Araneae > Uloboridae > Uloborus > Uloborus plumipes. The sequence goes on along the minus strand of JAXGGA010003904.1, from coordinate 12 downwards.
ATAAACAAAAGA